>OY756424.1:37855321-37970719 GCA_963576905.1 Mystacides longicornis
TTTCTACCCGGGGTTGGCCTGTCTCAGATTGGACGATTGGAAAAAATTGCCTCATGCAATAAGTTCTACCGTCTATACTGACGCCTTTGTATTGTTATATTAGTATTATTACATTCCATCTCAAAATGCATACCTACCTAAGTGCTTGGAATCTGTTGCCGAAATCAGTGGTGCTTGCTCCTACCAGCAATGCTTTAAAAAGTAGAATACATAAGAACACAACTCATTAGGGACTTGGGTCAACATAGTGAAAGCTACCTTCTCAATAATAATATTTTAGGAGGCCATATTTGAAAGTGATCTGTGAGAGTGCATAAAAATGTTAAAAAAGCCCCGTCTCATGGATCTCAACATTTTTGGTACAACCCACTCCTGCGTATACCTAGCTGAAACTTGAAAGCCTTGACAAATTGTGTAGGTACTTAAATAAAATTAAGAAAGCAACTAAATACAAACTTGAAGTTAGATACCTTTTGTTTTCGAGATTTCTGGCGACGTTAGATGTAGGTATGTTTTAGTTTTTATTTAATTTTAATTATTTTATAGTGCAAAGGCGTTTAAAAAAGGTATTGTTTATGGTTCGAAATGAATTATTATATTTTGACATTGACGTACGATGTGACAGTTGTATAGGTTGTAAATAACCTTGTGCGATTGCTGCTATGAGTGCTATGTTGAATAATTTATTTTATATTTTTTGTTACTAATTTGTTAATTGTGTTTTATCTATAACTAAATTTATGATGATGTGATGATCTTCAGTGATTAGTTATTAAAAACAGGTAACTCAATGAATTAAGCTAAACACAACCTTTCCATTCCCTGTAATGTTTAAAGTAACGTATCTGAAATTTGACTAGCCCATTCAGAAGATTTCAATAAAAGTCTGAAACTCTAAATATTTGTTAATTGGTGAAATACCCACATCCGCTATGTAGTGCTCATCACAGGCGTGTTTTTATTTCCAAAAAAGGCACTGGTTTATGCATTGAGGCAAGCATTGTTTTTAATTAATCAGAAATATTGTATGTTTTCAGCACAATGTTCCTGTGAGTGAACATGGAACCTCTACACAGCAGTGTATTCTATTACACTCATAGAGAGATCAACCTCCCTTCGACCGTTTTTCAAAACTATTCACTTTTAGAAAATGAAGTAAGTAATAACCTGAAAGGTATCAAACAAGAACCAGATGATGAAAATTTTATTCACAGGGACGAGACCTACATGGGGATTAAACAAGAACCCATTGATGATCCAAATGAAAATCCATATTCTGGTTATGTTTCAAATGCAACACAACACTATGTCGGCCTGGACTTGAGTAAGAAGTGCAGTAGAGTGGAGGTGTCACCAGAGCCAGCCAACTGTTCCTCAGAAGTGGGCTGCCATGGCATCAGGGTCAAAGAGGAGCCCCAGGAGTGTGCGCAAGGGGAGGGAGAGGGGGACACAAGTTCGGGGAGTTACAATGACACCAGTTATTCCTGTGAGTCTGTGGTTGCGGTAGAATTTGTTAAAGACAATGCGGAACCTCGAGCCACTACTTCCAAAACACTTCTTAAAAGACCGAAGAAGAGACGCAAATCCCAGGTAACTAAACGATTCTTCTGTGATGTGTGTAATAAAACGTTTGCCAGTTTTGCAACTTGACTAGGCACAAGCGTATTCACACTGGAGAAAAACCATTTCCTTGTACTTTGTGCGAAAAGAAGTTTAATGACAATTGTCATTTGAAACAACACTTGCTGTCTCACAGTGATGAGAGGCCCTTTCAGTGTGACGTGTGTGCCAAGAAGTTTGTCTCTTTGCCAGATCTAATCAGACACAAGCGTATCCACAGTGACGAAAGACCCTACGAGTGTGACGTGTGCCCCAAGAAGTTTTATAATTCATCCCATTTAAGTGTCCACAGAAGAATTCACAGTGGTGAGAAGCCGTACGAATGTAACATTTGTTCTAAAAGATTTGTTGGCTCATCAGATTTATCAAGGCACAAGCGCATCCACAGTGACGCTCGCCCCTATGAGTGTCATATTTGTACGAAGAGCTTCACAGCCTCCTCCACCCTCAACCAGCATGTGAAAACCCATCTGGACATTAAGGCGTACCAGTGCCAAGTCTGCAAGGAGAGGTTCACCACAGCATCCACGCTGACAAAACACAAGCGCACTCACACCAATGACAAGAAATACGAGTGTGATGTGTGCAATAAGAAGTTTACTGACTCCTCCAACTTGAAGCTACACAAAAGAATCCACAGCGGAGAAAGACCTTTCGAATGTGAGCTCTGTTGTAAAAAATTCACAGATCCCTCCAATTTAAAACAGCACAAGAGAGTTCACAGCAATGAGAGACCATACGGGTGTGACATGTGTCCCAAACGATTCAAGGGCTCCTCAGATTTAACAAAGCACAGGCGTGTGCACACAGGAGAGCAGCCGTATGAGTGTGACCTGTGTCTGAGGAAGTTTGTTGGCTCTTCACATTTGTTGCGGCACAAAAGGCTTCACGACAGTGAGAAACCATTCCAGTGCAACTTCTGTCTGAGAGTCTTTGTGGATTCCAGCTCCCTTCAGGATCATAAAGTTGTCCACAGTGGAGCCAGTCTCTTCGAGTGTGATGTATGTTTTAAAAAGTTCAAAGGTGCGTCCAATCTAAAAAGACACAAAACTAACTACCATTATGAACTGTTTGAGGAGTGGAATTTTACTTGAGAGTTTCTCCACTTCTGTTTGTTCTGACTGTTTTAATAGCTTCTAAATATTATCACTGTTATGTTTGTCTTTTGTTTATCATGAGAAGTAAGGCCTGGCGCCTCGTCACGCAATATAAATGCATACCAGATCTATTTACTGTCGAAAATTTTACTTCAATTTACTCACCCACAAATGTAATTTTAATTTACATTTAAATTATTCCTTACGTGGGTGTTCTTGAGCAAATCATTTTATTAAAGGGCTGTTTTAGCATCATGGTATTGACTACTGACTGTTATTTGTTTTTTTTTTGTCAACTCTTTACTTCCATATTGTGCTGGTGTTTTTAGTCTTAAGATTTTATGTATGAAATAAATATATTGACTGGGGTTGGATGGCATTTAACAAACGTAAAATAATAGATTTTGTTTTAAAACACAGTGTTATGTTTTAACATTTTTAATTGATGTAAATAAATTATATTAACTGTTATAATCATATTGTTTTGAACATGTTCCTAAATATTCATGACTGTCTGAGCTTGCGGTTGTTTTTTGGCGATATAATTTACTGTTTCTCTTATTTTCTGCTGAAAACTACAGCTTAATTTTTATGAAGCATGCGTTGATACTGAGATAAATTCAATGTGATAAAGAAAGGAATCAAATAAATATTGTGAAAATCCAACCAAGTACTTACTTACATAGAATTCATTATATTTTATAGTGCATGACTCGTAAAGTGGAGGGAAAACAAAATAAAACATTCAAAATGCCTGGCGAATCTCATAGTTTATTTGTTTCTATTTTTATTAAAATTCTCATAACCGACACCTTCTGTGAGCATTCACATAGATACATTGTACAACAACAGCTGTTTTACTAGATTTGATTTTGGCTGTTCGGTCACAGACAAGATATAACAGCTAGCGAGTATTAGCCCCGTGGCTCACCTAACCTTATGAATATCCCAGGAAGAGATAGGGGCTGTTAACATGGAGATCCCAGGTCCAGTGCAGTTGGACAAATATCTACCTTAAGAATAGGTACCCTAATGCTATAATACTGTTAGTCAATACTGAAATAGAACGAGTGCTTACAACATAATGTTCCGGACAACAGGCAAACAGACACTCCCAACAATAATAAACAAATATAACAACTCAACATTATAAATAACACTCATGTCTCCAGATCCATCTTATTTAAGACTCCAGGGAGATATTTTTTTTTTAAATTTGGTTTTAAAAGTCAAATAACACCCCAATGCGTTTTATTCGTAGCCTATCTGATTCTGATAGTACCTGCTCCAACTCTCATTGCCCATGTCGTTAGAATAAGTGTGTGGAATCTCAAAGTTAGAATTTGTTCCCCCACCACCATTTTGTGAAGCTGTAGAAGTAGCTGCCGCAACAAAATGGCCACTGGGTGTCAAATATTGTTGTAAAGAGGGGTGAAGTATTGTGGAGGGATAGTTGAAGTGATTTGTCGTATAAAAGCCGGGGAAGATGTCGTAACCTTGGTGGCCGGAAGGATAAATTTGGTTCAGTTGTGGTTTAGAACTCTGACATGCGCCTTGATTATAGCCGGGCTGTTTCATGCACAGGTTCTCTGGATTGTCGCCACTCATCAGGATGTTGTGATTAGGATTCACATTTCCGCCATTGTGATTGCTGACGGCTGCTTTGTTGCTAGACGATAAAGACTTCTGAGGCAGTATTTCTCCGCTGTGGCCAATGTGAGAATGCGCGGGGGGTCCATACGCCATGTTGAACAGAGCATCGGGGTCACACACGAATTTGTACACGTAGCGCTCTCCTAAAAAAGAAAAAAGTGAACATTACTATGTATGCGGGTGCCACGTGAGACCTGAGTCTCAATATTTTAGATAGGTAATACGAGAATGAAAAAAATTACAGCATTGAAAAAAAATAAAAACAGTATGAACGGTTCGACATTTTTTTTATGACGGTATTACTTTAATTTTCTTATCAACTGAGCTAGCACACAATATTTTGCAAACTCCTATAATAATGTAGCATGAGTGCACTCACCCGCGACCTTCTGCATGATTCCTTTCTCATAGTAGTAGCGCAGGGACCTGCTCAGCTTGTCGTAGTTCATCGCTGGTCTGTTCTTCTGTACACCCCAGCGCCTCGCCACCTGCAACATTCCTGCAAAGTTGTACACCTGCAATATTTTGGGCTGCAAAGCTCCGAGCAAAGATATGAAATAGTCAACCAGCAGTACCTCTTCTGGTTCCAGCAGCTTGAACTCCAATCCTCGGCCTGTCCACGCGATGCAGCCACCAGATGTAGAGGGCTCGTCTAAGAGAGCAACTAGAAACTGCCACAGCTGCAGGGCCCCGCGTCTTGATCCCGAAGATGAAGTCGACCCTGGAACACTGTTTCCACCTGCAACACACATGACAGAAAGGAATTAACATTTGTGTAATATCAGTCAAATGACAGACAGAGAAGTGAACTCCCACCTACCTGCTGCTGTGGTAGAGACTATATCACAACACACATGACAGAAAGGAATTAACATTTGTGTAATATCAGTCAAATGACAGACAGAAAAGTGAACTCCCACCTACCTGCTGCTGTGGTATAGACTATATCACAACACACATGACAGAAAGGAATTAACATTATTGTGTAATATCAGTCAAACGACAGACAGAAAAGTGAACTCCCACCTACCTGCTGCTGTGGTAGAGACTATATCACAACACACATGACGGAAAGGAATTAAAATTTGTGTAATATCAGTCAAATGACAGACAGAAAAGTGAACTCCCACCTACCTGCTGCTGTGGTAGAGACTATATCACAACACACATGACGGAAAGGAATTAAAATTTGTGTAATATCAGTCAAATGACAGACAGAAAAGTGAACTCCCACCTACCTGCTGCTGTGGTAGAGACTATATCGGAGAAACGATTCTGTATGGTGGAGTCACATCTGGTGGAAGATACCATCACCTCGGCCCTGGCTGTCGCTGGACTGGAGCCTGACCCTGAAACATTTCACAAAACAAATGCCAATGCCTCTGCCGATCTGCATACATAATTAACCATTCCACCACAGTAATTTGAGTTACCCGTTTTGGGATTCCAGGAGCTCCTCCCTCCATCCATGGAGCTGTGCTCGTCGTATCTCCTCATCGTGCTGTCAGTGCTGGAGACGATACACGCGTTTGATGGACTGGAGAGAACGTTTGCCCTGGAATTGGCGGCATCATGTTTGGATGAGGGGTATGTCCCACTGAATGCGTCGCCATTCCTGGTGCTGCTGATGACTGAGTAACCGTCTTTGCAAGGCGGATCTTTCGTGCTGTCCACGTGTTGAAAATCTTCCTCCGTTGTGTGTGCGTCGTATTTAGTTTTCCTATCATTTTTGGCATCCGAAACTTCTTTCATGTATCTGGTGTCTGATTCAGAGGAACTGTAACTCATGTAAGGAATCTTAATATGCTGATTCTCTCCATCGTCTTCACATCTGCTGGACCTCCCATATATGAGGTCTCTAGTGTGTCCCCTGTGGGAGGCCAGGTAATGCTGCGAGTCTGCACCATCCTGCTGGTTCATTTGGCCGCCGTCATGGTGCTTGGTGTGAACATAAACGTTATCATCTGGTGATGAGTAATTTTTGTTGCAAAAATGACTCGCCATTACTTCATTTTTCGTCGGAATAATGAAATGCTTATTGTAGTTTTGCCAGTTTATGAACTCTGTGGATTGGATCCACGTCGGCCCGTCCCATTGCTTTTCAGTTGCGCTGCAGTTATAAGTAACGGTTTCTTCTATCTTCAAACTGACCGTTTTTTGCGTGACAAAGCTCCTTTTGATGTTCTCACCAGATATGGAGTAGCTTCTACCACATGGTTGGTGTTGCCTCGAGGGATTCTCCACCTTATGATCTTGCATGGGTTCCTTTTACATTAGGTACTACTTGGAACTCACATCACTAACCATTGATACCATTTCTTTATTACACCTCTTAGGTATTAGTACCTATATGTGTCCTTGATCCACTCTCTCTGACGGCACTGGGCTTACTTCCAGGATTTTGTTCCGCTATTTATTTTGTTATATTGTAGGCACATAGCACATGGGGTGATTGTGAAAACGCTTTTTCACAATCTGCTGATGAACCTTGAATGGGAGCAATTGTAAATTCGTGCCGGATTTACCATATTGTTGTGTGGCTTCTTCGGACAACGAAAAGAGTGAAGCAAGTGGCGGCGGTGGTCAAGCTATCTCAGCGGCAGGTTTTGGTGTAAGGGATCAGATCCGAAAAACTTTACCGGGTATTTTTATCTTGAATTGAAAGTTTGGTAAATAAATGATAAAAAGAATTCCTGCAGAACCTATAGGTACCATAACAATATAATTTGCGCCATTATAGCGACAGGCCTTGAGCCAGATATTTCTTTCTGATGTACATAAATATAGGTATAAACGCATATCCAGCCCCGCGGTTCATTTACTTTTTAAGAGAAACTTCTTCAATATCGCAACCGAAACCAAAACATCGCAAAACAAAGGTGGTAGAAGAGGCAGAAAGATAAACAGGCAAATAATGCAGCACCACGCCCCACGCATCCAGGACCTCCCACCCACAGGCCCCTCCCTCTGTGCTCCTGAATATCTGATGGTCCCGGGAGAACGTCAGATCCCTGAGAGTACTCCACACTCCAGCCATCTCCCGCAGCAGAGAGCTCACTGGGGAGGGCCAGCACTGGTAGCAGTAACTATCGATTTTTCACAATTCAATTCTACTTAACAAAAACTCAATAGGTGCGATCTAGATTCAAGACTGAAAAGTCAAACACCCGGAAAATATTACGTTATCACACCAACATTAAATTGATTCGTATTTCTAATAGTTCATGACTAAGTATACCATCTTGGGGGGCCCGTGTCAAATTCTGATGGGAACCCCATAAAAAATCGCCTCTTAGGGAGCCCCCCTCCCCCCACGAAAATATTTTTTTTTTGTTAACAGAATGAGGAAATTCCCCGACCATGCATTGTGTAAAAATATTTGCATCTATTGGATGCGTTCTAGAATTATTTAGGTATCTACATCTTTTTGTTTTAAATGTGTTGAAATATTAATGATTATAGTTAGTTTGAATTTCATAAATCACTCAATTGTGAGTGGAATTGCAGAAAAAAAATGATTTTGTACAATATGGTGTGTCTAAATATATTAATTTTAAGCTAGCGACCTCTTGGTCCGATGGGCCCGTGGCATTCTGCCACTGTCTCTACGTAGACGGAACCTGGACAATGGGAGCCCGTGACAGCAAGAATTGACGCTTTTGAAATGTGGTGCTGGCGTCGCCGTCGCTTCCTGAGGATTTCATGCACTAACGACTCGATTTTCAAGAAACTAAAATCACAGAAAGACTATATTATTATGTATAGCCGCATCGCCAAAAGGGACTCATCTGGAATTCAGCCTCCCAGCAGCGGCGGGTGTAGTCCTGGAATAGCAGGGTGGTGCCGGCGCCGCTACCCCGACTGCTCCATTCGTAAACACACAATGCAATTATGAATATTAATAAAGCAAACATCGCGATGAGCTGTGAGGGTGTGCTACCCTGCTACCCCTATCTTGTATCTGGGTACATACCTTACCGTATTCTGTACTTCGCGGCGAGGGGACTTCAGTTACAAAACCCACTAAATGCAATAAATTCTTATTTAAATCTTTATTTTATTTTGAACCAAAAAAACTTACAGTCGATACCTTGGTAGGTACACGCATAGCATTTTATCATAATAACTAATTATGTTTTAATAGAGTCAATTCTTGTAACGCTGTATAGAATAACTTAACATCGCCATCTCTTGATTTATTTTTTAGTTACATAACCGGCATAGAGGAATCGTTTATAATACAAACTAGATGACCTGTCGAGCTTTGTCTCACATCAAAATCTTTTTTACCCATCACGCCGTGTCTTCTAAGGAGTAAGCAGAGAGAACGAATCTCCACTCTTCTCTACCTAAGCGTACTTCTTTCGCTTCTTACACCAACATTCCATTTCTCATACAACCTCTCCTATTTCACTTATTGTTGACCTGGCCTTCCTTGACGACGGAACCGGTTTGTTCGGTTCGATCTACGACATTCTCGGTCGGTCACGCCTTCTTTCAGCTTTATAAATTCTCTTTGACGCATTCTTTCCACATGCCCAAACAATCTCAACTTATTGACTTTCATCTTTGAATTAACACTGCCTTCCTAATATTCTCATTCTTTTTATCCCACAGAATCTCTCCGCATATTCTTCGTATAGGTACCTATACGACTTTCTTCTTATTTGTGTAAATTGAGGAATTTTCTGGGCCGAGACGAACACAGCAACATTCCTAAATAATAAAATTAACGAATTGAACGTGCATTCTTGGTGGAATTATTTAAATAAAATAATTTAAATGAAACAATTGATTTACCTTAGGTAAATAAATATAGTGGAATATATAGGTAAATAAATATAGTGGAATAACAAATCAATTGTTTCATTTAAATTATTTTATTCCTAAATAAGTCAAAACGACAATTTTGATTCTGGGTTGGATCAAAGCTCGACGGGCGGGTCAGCTATAATTATTATTGAATCAGTATTTATCGACCATTTATACAAAGTAGACAAGCATGTTCAATGCAACCCCACAGATATAGACACGTTTACAAAATAGATTAAACATCAAAAGAGAAAAATGGTCTCATGCTAGTCTGCTTGTGCAAATAATAATTAGGTATTTACAAAAAAGTTCCAGGATAGAGACGAAGTGGTTGGTAGACTAGCGGTTACAACGCCGGCTTACGTACTGTTTCGTGCGGAATTCGTGGGTTCGATTCCAGGTGCCGACCATCTTCCTCTTTCACGACACAATAAGCTTTGAGTAGCTTACTGTGAAAGAGTCGAAGAGTGTAGGTATTTGTGTTCACTTCGAGTGAATGCAGATTCATTTTTATAAAAAAAGAGGATGGGAGCAGAGGAAACGACGACGGAAAGGAAGGAAAGGAAGGGAAGGAACTTTTACTATTCCCAAAAAACATTTTTTGAAAATTAAATGGTATCGGAACGGGCTAAGATTTGAATCAAATCGTACTTAGATCGTTTTATGAATAGGGACCCCTCTTGTTTTGTTGCAGAATTGTGCAAATTGGAGATAGCGTACCTAACCTGTGAGTGAAAACGGAGTTTGTATGTGTTGTGTGTTGTGTAATCTGTCGGGCAATTACAGGGTTAATTAATTAAACAGTGGTGGGGCGCATTCCTGCTCACAGCTGCCCGCTCATTCCTCTTAAGCGGATTTGTGAAAGATGCACCTCAGCCAACCCTCGCAGCCCGCCGCGCTGCAATAAAAGCACAAGTCAGTATGTTTGTTTGTGTTAATGTTTAATAATCCATTTGCTGTGGGAACTGGATGTGCCTAGTGTGCAATGCGCGGCCTCCCAGGGCTGCCTCACCACTATCTGCTGTAAGATAATATTTAAGAATAATGTGACACAAGAACGCCGCTTCCGACTGGCGAAAGGATGTTTCAGTGAATTTGAATGGCAAACGCACAGCAAAATGTGAAAACACGTTGTACGCGATATTCCGACCGGCGCCGAAAGCCGCAAATAATGTTACCTATAGCTAAGAACACGTAGAATGCCGATTCCGAACCGCGCCGACCTGCGCAAAGAATGTTTCTATGCATTTGAATGGGGATACGGACAGAAAAAGCATGCAGGAACCCGCTTTCCGGCATGCCCATTTAAATGCATTGAAACCATAGACAACAATCTATGAACCGGTCGGCGCGGATCGAAATCGGCTTTCTACGTGTTCTTACCCTATGGTTTGAATGCATTTAAATGGGCGTGCCGGAAAACGGGTTCCTGCTGCTTTTGCTGTGCGTATCCCCATTCAAATGCATATTAACATTCTTTGTGCCGGTCGGAATCAGCATTCTACGTTTTTTTTTCACACAAAAGCATTGAAACCATAGACACATTCTTTGCGCCGATCGGAATCGGCGTTCTTTGTGTTTTCAGAAATAAATAGGTGGAACACAACAACCGGCTAAACATAGCAGTAGGGTCATTCTCGAAATAGTTTATGTTTAGAACGATTTAAATGTTTGAGACTTCTGGGGCTAGATCACCCGTTTTCCTGTATGTTTACCTATATAGTTTTTACTAAATCGATTACCTACTGCACGAGTCCCTTATACACATCTAATAGGGCGAGTCTGAAAAGGTGTAAAAAAAACGGAAAATGGATAATAAATAACAAAATATAATATTAAAGTTACTATAGAATGGATTTACTGACAACAACGCCACCTGTGAAAAATTCCATAACAACAGAATTTTTATTTACCATTGAGTTTCAAAACATGAGTACGAAGATTTATCTTATAAAGAGTGGAAGGCTAAATAAATAGTAACAAAATATTTATTTTGCTAGAATTTCTTTGCATTCAAAAATATTTTTTTTAACATTAAAAAATATTTTTGTTTCAATATATTACTTTTCATATATACAAATTCGAAATCAATATTCATATAGCAAGGTCTAAAGGACAACGTCTATTGGGAAAACTATAGTAACAAGATAAATATGTAGGTATGTTGGCCGAACATCCAAGGCCTTTAGATAGAACTAAGCTACGAGTGCAAAGCCTGAGACACGTAGAAGATAGAACCAACATTTTAAGTAAGTACCTACTATGGTACCTACTTGCTTATATTTATTCAGATCCAGTACTACAAAAATCATATTAATATTTAGGAACTTAGAACACATTTGAATGTTTTTATTTTTACATTTATAACAGCAATACCTACCTAGTTGGAGCAGCCCTGTATGCCATCAGTGGCTACAATAGATACATCTCACCCCCAGTAGGTAATAGAGGAGCCCCCTGACCCCTGGCCCCCGGGGGCTGTAAACAGATTATCCCGTCTATTAATATCTCGCAGGACTTCCTGAGCACCCCCATCCCCAGCACACGCGGGGGTTGTCAGAGGAACATCTCTGTCTCCCGCTGCTCTTAGCTCTCTCTGAGAGTGCATCGGGCTGACGGGCCGTTCTGCCTCACCACCCTTCATACCCTGTATCTATCAATGTAATTACATGTTAAGGACAATCATTATAGTTAAAACCCTCTTGTAAAAATAAACAACTGTTCTACCTTAAAAGAGGTTGTAGGGAAGAAATTATTAGTTCTACATATTTTTTTTTATACACATTAACAGTTGATTTAATGTACTTAACTTGTTTTCGATGCGCATATTTCATTTTTGATTACTTTTACGGATTTGACCTTAAACTGTCCACTTTGAAAAGAAGACCTTCATACTCTCGGAACTAGTGGCGTAATCTATAGGGCAGCATGGGTGCCAAAATAAATGCCACGGACCCGACCCAAGAAGTTGCGAGCACATTTAAACAATGATTTTTAGCGCAAATTGCTTATTTTTTTTAATCAATCATTTTGAGACACGTCTAAATAATGTAACTTACATTGTTAAAGCCACGGCTAGACTATGGGCCATGCTGGCCAAATAGAGGCTCTGGCCCATCATGGGCAAATAGTGTGGCCGCTCCACCAATGACCAATATCGCCAAATATTTGACATTGGCCGTTACTTGTTTACTTGTCGATCGAGTTCGCAAGTATTCACCAATATTGGAACAATCTTGACAGCTGTCATGTCTTCCATGTTGTTTTTTTTTTAATTTTTTTGTACATTTTTTTATAATCCTGATAAAATAATGGAAGATGACAATGATAATATTATATTATGGCATTAATTGCAGCATCCTATACAGTGATACATGCGGCATCTGCTTTTCTGTTATTGAAAATAA
The DNA here is from genome assembly GCA_963576905.1 of Mystacides longicornis. Lineage (NCBI taxonomy): Eukaryota > Metazoa > Arthropoda > Insecta > Trichoptera > Leptoceridae > Mystacides > Mystacides longicornis. The sequence continues at coordinate 37,867,911 of OY756424.1, forward strand.
TGAAAAACGCAAACGGCATAACGGTGGTTGATGCTTTCTTTAAACCACTCGAGTATGTACGTAATGTACCCATGATTCCTGTTTTTTTTATCAATATCTTTTATTTTCATTTATGTTATAGTCCAAATCAACCTGTAAGAGCTAGGTAGATATATACCTATTGCAAAACAATAAACATCAATAAAAATTAAAGGTTAGGTTTAATAAAATTATGAATGTTTTTATTGTGTATATTTGTGAATTGGAAATTATAATATTCTCTTGAAATTCCCCACTTAGATAGGAGTATACAGTGAATAATAATTGGAGATTAGAATGTAAAATGATGAATAAAAGCAAGAATTAATCAATAAATCAGTGATAGAAACATTGTGTAGCAGTCTAGCCTCGTGCCAGCTGTCAGAGTTGGACCAATAGTGTAGCCAGGTGTACAAGTATATTTGCCAAATGTTGCTACTTGCCAATGCTTGGCCAGAGCCACTATTTGGCCATCCTGGACCAGCATTGTCCATAGTGTAGCCGTAGCTTTACCCAAACATTTATTTCATTTCAAACATGTAGGTAGGTATTTATTTAATTTAATCATGTATACCTATGACTTTGTTTTGGCCCAAATCACTCGCTTCTGTGGGTGGATAGCCTAATTAATTAAAAAAAAGTATCTAGCTATAAGGAAGTTTAAGTTTCTCAGAAAGTACGACTAGAAAGCAGAAGTCAAGAGGTAGAGCATAGTACACCAAAAATTTTAAGCGATTTTTTATATTTTAAGACTTATAATTAACTAGCTTTCCCAACAGACGTTGTCCTGTGGTTCTAACCCGAGGCGGCCCGTTCATATGTACATAATGTGCACTGCGCCCCCATAAAAAATGCATAATTAATTCGATTGAGTTAAGCTTATAAAATATTTCCAAAACATCCATATTTCATTCGTATTCAAAACTCAGGCGGGAACAACGCGAGAATATAATATGCGCGCGCAGACATTCTACCTCTATGTGCCCGATGTTGACTTTTGTATGAAAATTGGAGTAAGTGGGATGGGCTGCAGTAAGAACGGCATTTACGTTTGCAAGAATGAGAGGGAACTACCCGCGATGGCGTTGGCGCGTCACAGGTGATCCGTTCCATACTAACTTTAATATTATATTTTATTATCATTTCTTACCCATTTTTTCAACTTATTACTAGTTATTCTGTTATCCGGAGCGGAGAAGAATACAATAAATCAAACATTGAAAGAATCTGTTCAGCCGATCTCGAGTTATAAGTGTTCGCACTAAGCCGACTTTAATTTATATTAGAGATTTTAATATGTAAGTATTAAGACCGACGTAAATGGTGCAACAGAGTTCATGGTCAGCACGCTGAACGACATCATACGGGCACACACGTCCACTTTAGCTATACCACACTCCAAACGTATGCTGAAACCGTGGATGACGCCGGGTCTCCTCCGTAGTATTAATGTTAGAGATGCACTGCACACAAAAACAAGAAAGTACCCTTACGATATTGGCATGAGGAATACATGCATAGAGGATGCGCGTAATATTTTCATGTGGTGACTCCATGGTTGAAACATGCGGAGGGCAAATAAAGGTTTATAATATATAGAACTCTTTGGGTTTATACAAGATTTTGCGTTTCATTAATCACAAATGTACTCGGTACTTTGTACTCGAGTACTTCTCACTGAGTACTTGTACTCAATACTCGAGTACATTTGTGCGTTTTTGCCTGTACTCGGAACAGCTCTGCTTATATATTTACAACCATGGCCATGTTATCACTGTATTTTGCTTTCACATATTAATAGAATTATGTTTTTTCTAGATGAGAGCATTGCAAGGATTTTGGATAGGTATGTCAAGAAACGCTGCCGAACCGAATGCTTCCATCCACTTTGTGTTGTGTTTATTAAAAATATTACCCACCTTGTTTTATGATGAATATAACATTAAATAAAATAAATGATAAGGAAGAAAACATAAGTTTGCATTTATCTACATAAGAATTTTGAATAGTGTCGTTAATACCTACATATTATCTAATATCTGTTATTAATTTTTATGTGGATAAATCAAGTGAATTTTATTACCAAAATAATTACATATCTGATTATTTTCCAAAATAAACAGGAAGTTTTGTTTACTATTGTTTGCTGCAACATAATATTTGAGCTGTCAAATTCACTTTGGTAATGTTTTGAGATTCAGGGGGGTGAGTACGTAAGGGCTATAGCACGACTAACTACTTCCTAGTGTAGTTAGCGCGAGTACGTAACGTTACAAATGTAGTTAGTTGTGCGTTTCAGCGTGGTTATTATGTAGTTAAGCCGTGGTTATGAGTAGTTAGATTGATGTGTGTTTAGTCGTGCTATAGCAAAAGTTACGTACTCACTACCCAGGTGTGGGTAAGTACCTGTTTTACCGTTCAATTCTTGCTATTTTATGGATGTTCATACAAATTTCAAATTAAATTTTCAATCATAAATTTTATTACCTAAACTCTATTATCTTGAATCATTTTACATCAGTTCTATATAAAAATAATTATGTACATTACAATATGCAGGGAGGCATCTAATTTAACTTTGATTCCGATGGCTACAACTGTTCTAACAACGGTGGCCATATTCTTATAATATGTCAAAATTTCCTTCAAAATGGAGTAGCTTTTGATAAATTTTATGAAAATCATTATTTTATAAGGTTTATAACATTTGAATTACATTTGTATGTATTTCAAATCAATCTTCAATCTTTTAAATACATTTTCATACCGCATTACTCCGATTCCGTGTAATTTTTACATGAGTAATTTTGTTTTCAAAAGATGGCTTTCCGTGTTTAGTGAAATTTTACTATGAAGATTTCATAATTTTAGAAATTTATTAATAACTTAAAATATATTTAATGAAATGTAAATATTTGTATCTCAGATTACCACAATTGTATTTGCGAAAAACTGCGAAGAAAAAAATTCAACACAGAACCTACGCTTTTAGCGTGATGCTCCGACATACAGTTGGAGTGAAACAAATAAATATAGGTACATACATTACTGAATTATTATGTAGATTTACCATTTTTTGTCAAACCCTGATTCACAGGATATAAATGGTTACAGAGACACCAATTTTTGAGGTACATACCTACATCTTTTTTTCTAAAACACCGCCCTTTTTGCTTTAAACCAAATTTTAGATGTGTTGCCGTAAAGATAGCTTAATGAAATTTACAGGGAACATAGATTGAATTTTTTTTTAATAGTTAGAAGAATGAAGTTTATTTATGTGATTTTTTTTTAAATCATCTAAAAAAAATTTTCACAACTTTCACAACTCGAACCTTTTTTTGAGATTGAATTTTTTTTGGCATGATTATATATCATATGGACCCATAATTGAATTGATTGGTAGACCAGTGGTATCAGTCGACGACTTTCGTACGTATAGGTACAGCATACTGGAGGTCGTGGGTTCGAATCCAGGTGCCGACCATTTCCACTTTCACAACACAAGCTTTGTGAAAGAGTATATTTATCTTATAGGAATACTGACATTGATATCCTGTAAATCAAGGTTTGACAAAAAATTCTCGGAAACTATAAAAAATCGCTTAACATAGGTAATAATATGTTGAGGTATTTGATATTTTTTTTTTTTTTTTTTTTTTTTAGCTCTGCACTCGTTTTCGAGTGATTCGGCTGTATTTGATATTTGGATAGCCCTAAAGGTGTTATCTCCTGTCTTTCGCTTATTCGAACTTTCTGGGACATCCTGTATAATGTAGGTACTCGAACAGCATTAACCTGCTGATGCACCAGTGGGGGCTGTACCTATCGTATTAACAGAATATTTACTACTAGAGGTCCTCCCCAGCTTCGCACGGGTAGATAGATACTTAAAAATAATTTAGTTTTCATACAGATCCCTAACTTTTTCAAAATATTTTATAGCATATGTTAATCTGGAATAATTGCATTGCAATGTATCGTGTCACGTCACTTTACCACCGTGACTACTTTGCGCGGTATTTCTACTAAACTTGACATGACTCCCCTCAGTCCCCTCCCCGCTCCCTTACGCACTCTGCATCGGATAAGTTGAGATGATAAGAGACTATGCTTTTTTTCCAATACTCGCATTTTTAAACTCGTGATAACTTTCGAATGGAATGTCCGAATTGAATAATTCAAAAAGTTATACAAGCAGACTTGAATATAAACTAATTTATTTTAATAAGGAGTAATACCAAGATACCAATAAAGAGCCTTTTCTAGAGGTGACATTTTATTGATTTTTTAAAAATAAAAAAACACTTATTGTGGCATAACTATAATAGTTAGACATATGCTGTCGCGATACTTTTTGTAAATAATGATGTCTTCTACAAAACTGTAGTACATTGTTTTATTCTATCATCATTAGTTTTCACAGCGTTCGCGATAAAAAGAATATTTTATGTAAAATTTTTACACCTTGGGTTACATTATTGAAGTTTTCGTAGGTTACCCATTTTTTTTTTAAATTAAATATAGCCTATGTTCACCGCCGATATTGTAGCTTCCCAAAAGTGAAAGAATTTTTCAAATCGGTTCAGTAGTTTTGGAGCCTATTTGATGCAAACAAACAAACAAACAAAACAAAAAATCAAATCTTTCCTCTTTATATATTAGTATAGATGACGTATCATTCATAAAGACTTTGAATTAGGTAGGTACTTATGTAGTTTTATGACCTCCACCAGCAGAGGTCGGGTGATTTTGGGGTTAGGAATTAAGTATGATTTCATATTGAATCAAGGTAGGTACCTAATCGTCCTGCTACTACGGACCCCTTTGGGCGAGTATTGAAGGGATTCTGGTTCGAGACGGATTCAGTTATAGTATAAATAATAAAGTGGCCGCTCCCTAAAGCTTATGGGGGAGGACATCCTGTCGAATCCCTCTGGAATGTTCTTCTGCCACGGTGAGTCGGGCTCTCTGTGCCTTATACTGAAACACCATGCCATCCGGCCCCTTTAGGAAGCGAGGGAAGGCAACAAAAGAACCCATAAGAGAATCAAATGTCATTGGGCATCCTTAAAACATGTGCCTACCAGCAGGGCCGTCGCGTGGTTTTCAGGCGCCCAAGGCGAGGCTTTAATCTGCGCCCCCCCCCCATAAAACTCGTAATTTTGGTTCGGGATAATCATAATCAGCGCCCCCCCCCCTCCCATAAATCTCGTAATTCTGTTCATTTCAGTTTTGGTTCAGGATGATCATAATCAGCGCCCTCCCCCCCCCCTATAAAACTCGTATTTTATACTAAATATTTTATACTATCTGATACCCGTCTTGCTTTTCGTCGTTGTTTCCGTTAGTCAGGCTCATTTAAACAGATTCTAGTCTAGCTTCTCTCCGCGATGATTTAGCATATGGGTGTTTATTAAACTTTTTATTGAAAATATTGCATTCGTATGGCTTTTCTCCGCTATGAAGTCGCTCTTTCCCTAGATTGGCGACGTCTCTTAGCCAAAAATTTCCTGTTGCTTGCTCGGTTGCAATGAAAATAAAATTTAGTTAGGGTTTTTTTAAGATTTAAATTTAAAAATTGATTAAACTTTTTATAGCAAATATTGCATTCCTTTGGCTTTTCTCAGCTATGAGTTCGCATGTGAATCCCTGGACTGTACTACAAGCAAAATAGATTTGTTTTGCCCACGGCGGCGCCCCTCGAATCGCGGCGCCCAAGGCGACCGCCTCGGTCGCCCCACCCACGCGACGGCCCTGCCTACCAGCACCAGCCCTATGCAACTCACCGCCAAATTGGCGAAAGTTCTCATCAACTTTGGCGATGATTATCACGACAACTAAAAACATAGGTACCATATTCATAGCTATTTTTGAGAATATATAAAAAACCTTATAAATTTTTATCAAACGTAAGAGAATCTGATAAAAAAGACCAAAATCCAAAAAAAAGTAAAAAAAAATTCTCACAATGAAATATAACATTAACTAATACGAAGTGGTTGTTAGTCCAGTGGTACAGTCGGCGACTTTCGTACGTACAACGTACTGACATTTGTGGGTTAGAATCCTGGCCGTGTCGACCATTCTCCACTTTCACGACACAAGCCTTCACTTAGTGTGAAAGATGTCAAAAGTGTATTTGTGTCGATGCTTTTCAAACTCGTCTGTCACACAAACCATTTTTTGGGAATTCATGATTTTTTAATTACAGCTTTCTCATATAAAATTTGTATAAAAAAATAGGATGGTATTTTTTTATAAAGCAAAGGGGTTGGTTCCCGCCCCGGGCGGCGAAAACCCACGGTGCGCCACTGGCTACAGGACAACGTCTTTCGGGAAAGCTATAGTTATCTACTAATAATTACTAATTTAGACTATCTGTGATATTTTTATGTCGCCTTCAGCCAGTAAGTACTTACTTTTAAGTTCCTATCAATAAGGTCCGTTCACCCCCGCTTCTCATAATTCAAAATGTTTTGTAATATTTGTTCCCGCATAAGCCGCAATTCGCACGACAAGCGAAACGATCGTGTCAAGTATTATTATACTCTATGGATCGTGTCAAGTATTATTATACTCTATGGATCGTGTCAAGTATTATTATACTCTATGGATCGTGTCAAGTATTATTATACTCTATGGATCGTGTCAAGTATTATTATACTCTATGGATCGTGTGTTCGGAATCGCCAAGTAGGTATATTATCTTTTTTGAGTAACATTCATCAAAAAATCAAAAAAAACTTATGTTTGATTTAAGAACATTTTATATGGGAGGTTCTTTGACATTATATTTCAAACATTCTTTCATTCGTGAGCTATCAGAAAAATAAATATTTATAGTTCAGAAAAAAAAGACGAAAAAAATAATAACTCGAAAACCACTGGGATTTGGCCCCTGGTAAATTGGAACAAAATTATTGCAAATTAGGTAGGTACCTAGCTCTATATATACTGATGTTTGTTGCATAATAGTGAAGTTCTGGAGTACCTACCCATATTTCCAGCAATTCTGCTGGCTTATTAGCTTCATGTTTTCAATAGGTACCTACCTATTGTTTTCAGAAGATGAGTTGCGTGTGTACAGTGGCTACGTGTGCCGGGGCGTGTCTTCAGGACAGGGGGAGTGTCTAACTCCTGCGCGGTGGGAGTGCTCTGTGAGGCCACGTCCCTGCCTGAGAGTGCGAGGTTCCCTGAGGAGGCTCAGGCTCAGACCATCCATATACCCATTGCTCCAGCCATCCCATTACCGTTTCAATAACATAAACGTGTAGACACGTAGTATACCATACCTGATGATGAATGGTTATTTTTGACCTTAGACAATGTGAAAGATGGCATTCCCGAGTTAATTTGCAATAGTTTTGTCAATAATATCTGAGAGTCTGTGATGTCACTGTTTTTCAAGTTACCTATTTTTTTTGATAAGTACCTACCTACCTAAGTACTTGTCATGTTTTTTAAAAATAAAAATCCTAGTTTAATATTTGATTTACCTTAGTAAAAATATCACTTTTCTAAGCAAAGATATTAGTATAGCCGGCGGAACTAATTCCTGGAAAAACTTTTTTTCGAACCAAACCGTCCCGTCCAATCCGAGACAGGCCAAGCCCGGATTTAAACTTAAAGTGATGAACATACTTTGACACGATAAGACCAAAAAAATCTGACCCGATCGGGAATCGAACCAGGGACGTTTCAATCAGAATAAGTTGGCGCCCATTCCACTATCAGGCTAGCGAAGTTAGTAGGTATACCTACTGCGCAGACTCTATTGTTAAACTCTATGTACTTCGCGGTAAGAAGTAAAAATACGTTACATCTTCTAAATAATTGACGAATAAATAAATATGCATAATAGAGCTTTTAAATTTGATATTTTATTATTATAGGCACTTATGTATGTACCTACCTAACATTTAAATCAATGAGAACAGTTCTTCAAAATGTAGGTATGTACCTACCTACCCATCTTCCTACACTACGAGGAGTAAACATTATAAAGAAACTTACTCGATATAAAGTAATATAAGATTTTCAAATATTGTTGACTTTGAATCGAAACTCGTCCGAAAGGATGACAACACTAAAAAACCGATCTAATAAGGACGTAAAATGATTTACCTTTCTTTATCTCGTAAGCTCTAGAACTGCAGGCAACCTCTGTGACACTCTCATCATTCAGCTAAACGCGCACTGAATAGGTATATCCAATTTAAACCAAACTCTCTTTACACCTCACTTAGGGGCATAGGGAGGCAACAAGTGCTCTCCATTGTGTCTAATCGCGTCCGAGTCATTTATTTATTACTTAATGTAAGTGTCTTCACCATAAATCTTCCAACCACGAATTTTTCGAGTTCAGCGTTGGGTAGGCTCATAGCGGGGGCAGCATCAGACAAGACATCGCACCACCACCCCCACCCCCTTCCCCGCTAAGAATCAATCGACTTGTTGTCACAGACACGTGTCACAAAGAAATGCCGGCGAACGTTGTGGGCAATGTCAGGGATCAGTCACTTATGCACTGGGTTCCTAGAGAGCGTTCCGACGTCTGACAAGACGGCAATCTTTCAAAATTACGATAATATTTTTTGTTACTACGGTAACAATATTGAAAATATTCTAAACTGAAACATTCTCCGCTGTTTATAGCAGTGCCGTTATGCTAGAAAAAAACAAACCATTTGGCACAAAACTCCACGCCAGTCGTATAATGTTGGCGAAACAACGCAAAATTTATTGTTAAGCATGCGCCTTCATTCGATGTTTTCCTATGGGTAGATGGGGCACAAAGATAAACAAAAAAAAAATAAACATTTTTATCTATCTCTATATAATAAAAATGGAGAGCTTGTTTCTGATGTCATCGCATCGCCCTAAAAGGCTGAACCGATTTCGCTAATTCTTTTTTGTCGTACCTATTGGTTTTTATCAGGAGAAGGTTCTCATGAAAGAAAAAATTAAGAAAGTTGCGCGGATAAATAGAAAATAAAAAAAACTCCAAGTAGGTAACCTCTTCTTAGTAGGTACTTTTATCGATATGGATTTTATTCCAAATTTGAAATTAAATTAATCTTTGACTGATTGTTTGATAGTTGGTGTGATTGACAGAATGTGAAAATATATGGTTTGAAACAGATGCATCGATCTAAATCATATTGGTTAAAAGGTAATAAGCTTATCATTATACAAATTCGAATTCAATATTCATAGTTAGGAACACAGGACAACGTCTGTCGGGAAAGCTAGTATAAAATATTTTATTACTAAGTTTTCGCTTAGTATTATAATATGTTTTCATGCATAGATAATCTTTCTGGCTTTCAAGTTATATCACTTTGAAGAAAATCGGCCCCTAACTTGGAGAGAAAATTAATAAAAACACAACTTAATAAAAAATTACCTTTTCAAAAATAATCTATTTTCATTTTACGCACATTTTGTTTTATCGAACGCTAGGAAACACATTGCATATTATGTCCAGAGAAGTATTATCTAAAGAAACTTTACCGAAAAGTTTTTCTGGATACCTATTTGTTTCACATGCACAGTCATGAGTGAATGTAGTGCAGGCAAAGTATAGGATCAAGGGGAAAATTTGACAATTTTTTTTTATAAAAAATGAATCTGTGCTCACTCATGGTGAACACAAATACACTCTTTGACTCTTTCACAGTTAAAGCTTGTGTCGTGAAAGAGGAAAATGGTCGGCACCTGGGATCGAACCACGACCTCCGCACGAAACAGTGCGAAAGCCGGCGTCGTCACCACTAGTCTACCAACCACTTCTTCAAAATTGATTGTGAATTTCATTCTGAACGATTTAGTACGTGGTCTCGATTTTACGAATTATTTTGAATTTACTTTTGAATTTGATAACTTAACTACGATCCTAGATTGAATACCTACCTCAAAACAATAGGTACTCTAATTCTTCAAATCGGCCTTAAAAACTTAGCAGATCGATTGAAGAAGTTAAGTGTTTGCACAACATGTCTTGCCGCTTATTTATGGATATAAGTAGGTACCCAATGGTGGTTAATTTGATGAGGTGCCGGACAAACACCAATACAGAAGAACCTACAGATGAATGACTTAAAATTGATTAAGTACTCGATGAACCTACATAATATACTAATATAAAAATGTCTGATAGGAAGATATTATTATAAAGACGACTTCAACCCTTATCAGTAACGCGCTGAGAGGGCGAGATCGGAAAGAGAAAGATAAGAGAGAAAGGAAAGAAATTTGCGGGCTGTAACTAGTTCATTTGTTGAGAATGACAGATCAAAGACCACTCGCTGAGACGGTGACAGCGCGAAGCCGAACGAGGGAGTCCCCGTGAACGCGGGGTGCTCCGCCAATGGTAGACCAACCACAACCCCAATTTACTTCTCTATTAGGTAAGAGAATCTTTTTACCTGCACTTTTACAGTTTTATATTTTTAAATTTCGAACTAAGGACGGTCAACAATGTTCGCCACTTTTTCAAATTTCTGACTCATGGCCAATTTGAAATTTCTGAAAATTTTGGTCCGATTTTTGCCATGCCGAGACTGTGATACCCTTTAATAGTTCACTGTTAACGTAGAAATTTCGCTACGTGTATTTCGATTGTCAATGTTAGTTGTCCTAGTAGAGTTAGGATTGGCCAAACTTTCATACGTAGGGAGCTACTTTCTTAACTGAATTCGAGGTCGGGGTCGACTTTTTTCAGAACTCTGCTTTTTTCTACGAAGGATCTTTCAATAGGAACTATCAAACTTTGACAATTGAAAGCTGGCATGTTGTTGAAGCGACATCTATCAAGGTGGTTGACTTTAATTCAGTCTATGGATGAAAAATAGTCGGCTACAATTCGTAGTTTGAGAACCTATATAAAATATTATGCAACTGGAATAGGTACAACATACACCAAAAAGGACAAATATAATGAGAAGGAGAAAATAATTAGAAATGTGAATATATGCCCGAAAAGCCTCTGCATTGTTATGAAATTAAAAGTAAAAGTGAAGTTATATTTTTTTATTAATTTGATGACGGTTTTGTGACTTACCGCCATTCTTGTAACACGCGTGTCTATCTCCTCTGGGGGAGGTTTGTGGGCCTCTATAGGGACGGTGGAGGCGCGGGAAGATACACAATATTCCAATAGCGGATGTGTGGTGAGTGGGGCTCAATATTGGGTCCTGTGGAGCCTTACAATGGGCCCCGGCGGGGCGAACAGGACACCTAGAAGACATCACTACAATGACATGGCGACTGGCTGCTGACATTTGCATACAACATTCACAATATATTAAATTTGGAACTTTTTCTTTCGCAACATTGGTAAGTAACACATTTCTATTGAAATGTGTCTATAATATACATAAGTCAACATGGCCCGTCTAATATGAAACTGGAATCCAACCATAGAAATTTCAAAGAGACCAACAGAAGTGGGAATCTCTTGCTCAGAATTTGGCGCCTAGACATTAAGGTTACTTAGGGTATTATTGTTCTGTGTTACTTACACAGGTCGATCGAAAAGGCTTTTAGTGTCGAATAAATGAAATAATGCCAAATAACCAGGTTCGGGGGCACCATGATCGAGATAATCTAACTAAATATTTTTTTCTGTTTTCAACCGTCTACAGTGGCGTACCGTGGGTTTCCGCCGCCCGGGGCGGGATTTAAATTTGGCGCCTCCCCCCCCCTAATAAAATTTGGCGCCCTCCCCCCAATATAAATTGAAAAAAAACTGTTATTTTAATTTACATAGTAAGTAACACAACAAGAATATAGTACGAAAATTCAATTATAGGACAGAGCTAATTTCTGACACTGATTTTTCTACCTGTGGATTCACCACAAATGTTTTTTAAAGGCTAAGGTCTTGAAATTAAATGTTATTGTAGTAAAAATAAAACTTCCGATTTTATCAATCTGGTCGGGTATAATATAGCACAAGCAGATTTTGCCGCCCTCTCAATAGAGGCCCCCCGGGCGGTCCGCCCCTCCGCCCCCCCCCCCCCCCTCGGTACGCCACTGCTCCATACCATGGGAGATGCTAAAGGATGTGTTGTTATATATCCATTTAAGAGTTTTTCATGTTAAATGGAGCACCTTCAAGAATGGACTGGATGGCGGTAGACAAAAAGCTTGGCTGGGCCTTGGGCCAAAAAAGCGAATGTGCCCAAGTACTTATTAAAAAAATACCTTTGAACAACATAGGCTTTGGCCACTTTTCTTTGTCATATCTATCTGAGGGGGTCGAATATAAAAATGGGGAGTCTTGCACGGCTATGAATATGATTAATATTTTTTATATCGCGATGTTTGTGTATTTCAGTCACGCTTTCCGGAGCTCCGCAGAGCTGGGGGGCGCAGAGGAGCCTCCACGGGCCCCCAGTGCCCCAGTGCCCGGGGCCGGGATATTCAGATCAGATGTTTTGATTCAATCACTCGCTCATCACACCTCATTGTCGCCGCACGCCCCCCGCATATTAAGCAGCCCCCCCCTCCGCGGCAGATATATTTCGCAGGTGAACTCCTCGTGTAGCTCCATTCAACCCTAAAGCGAATAATGTTTCAATTATTAATTTCAAGTCGAGCACAGGAACGGAACACAACATCTCCCGGAAGTGTACCCTCCCCTGATGGGGTGCACAGAGAGTGCCGCAGACAACGGAGGAATCCCTTCTTTCTCAGCTCGCCTACCTGACTAATAATTATTATCCTTATACAAGTTGGTACTAGATTCAGGTGCACCTTCATCTGCAGTACATTTTCCACCAAGAATCTTTAACATCAAGCTTAGAATCATTATTTGGTTTAATCATGATAGGGATTTTGGTTTAATCATGAAATGTATTTGGGCTGAATCAAATTGTATACAAATAAATACACCTACAGTTTTGGGTCCAAATACATGACAGCAGTCGCAGTCTTTAATTTTGGTTGCTCTCTTGTTCTCAATAATTTCCAACTTTTATCTCTATTTTTCATTTATTATTAAATATCTACTTGTTGTATAAGTGAGATTTTTCGAGATGTTGAACGTGTCGAGAATTCTCATGATTAGAGTTTCGGAGACTTAAACATTACCACCTAATGGCGAACGTTGTTAACGTAAAGTGATCACACTGAGGAGGCTTCGGACCCGGTAAATCACTGCCTGCCCTGCATAACAACGAAACCGCCTGGATTCGACCAGCCACGTAAACTCTGGTCCGCATTGAACAGGATCCGAACAGGGCATGGCAGATGTGCCGATTTTCTCCACAAGTGTGGATGGCTGGATTCCCCTGGTTGCGACTGCGGAGCGGAAAAGCAAACCATGCAACATATCACAACCGAATGCGACCTCAGATCATACGCGGGGAATTTCAGGGATTTCCTCTTGCTGACTGACACAGCAACTGAATACCTACATTTTAAATATTGACCTTAACTTTTGACAATCAGATATCTGTGTATTATTACTGTTTTATGTCTAGATTATAAGATGTGTTGTAAAAGAGAAGCCATACGATAAATAAAAAAATAAATTAAAAAAAATCACACTAAGCCGGCCTTCGAAATAACAGTAGAAGACGGTCGTAAGCCCGTGGTGGTTTGTTCCATTTAAAAATCGAACATCAGCAATGAATTGTTAGAGTCATTAGTTGTTATTTATAGTTAAGTACCTAAGTATATTAAAGTTTCTAGTGGCACTCCGGAGTGAGCTTCCCTCGCGCCCCAGGGGTCCCGCCCCGCGCCTCACTCTCTACCCGTGACTTCCCTTTTAATAAAAATAGCAAAAATCAAATATTTTTATAAGCGATTAATAATCTCTCCCCTCGCCTCGTATGGAGCAGGTACCCGGGCCTGGGGATGAAGCTACTCCTGCCCTCTCTGCCCTGCCCTGCCTGGTCTGATAGTCTCCTCAGGGTCCCGCTGATACTCCTCCAGGTGGGGCAGGGCCGCGCTATCCAATGTACCCATTTTCCTCGCGAAGGTTTATTTGCAATCGATGGTTTATTTCTTAACGGAAATTATCCATTCCGGGACCTCCAGTGGCGGAGGAGAGCCGCGGGTCATATCTTACGGAGCATAATCCTTGGGTTTTTCTGTGCCAAGCATCAGCTTTCTTTCTTTCTTTTCGCAGCCAGAGTCCATCTCCTCGCGGTCCATAGTTGACTGCGGCTATTTCAACCACAAAGGTGTACTTATACATATCTATATACATAATAATATCGCTGTTCCAGATGAATACTGTACGATCTCAAATTTTATAGTTATGAGATAATCGAGTTTAAAGATTATGTTGAAATTAAAATTGGGATAACTATTGTTTTTGGATCATCTAGAATTTTTTGAAATACTCATTTATTCCTTTAATAGATTTCATTTATTTATTTTTTTCTAATTTGCACAAATTTTTACAGAAAACTGACTTTCATATCAAAAAATAATTTCTTTTTAGTAGTCGAATAGTTTTTATAAAACAAATAAATTATATAACATTTTGAATTATTAATTCGCTTTGGTCGTCTTAATAATTAATAGTGTTTTGGCTAAATTTATAGAACGTAAACAATAAAAGCCCGCCATAAACAATGTTGTCCTTAGAAGAACACTGTAATATTTTGGAATGTTACAGTATTCTTCTGAGCGCCATAAAAAAGATACGTAACATTCTAAAATGTTATAGTGTTTTTCTTTAAAATTTCACTCGGTTTGAGTATTAAGAAGTGTAAGATATTCAAATGTTACACTATTATCCTCATATATTTTCAATTTTGAGATCTTATTTTTTGTTTTTATGGCTACAGCGGCGTCATTTTCTGTTGTAGGTCTCATTAGATGCTATGGAACGAGACGCTTCCAACGATACCAATATCTCAGATTTCGTATCTTTTGAGATCTGACAGTAGGATCTTACATCTGGAGCAGCGACATGCTGAAGGTACCTACTCAAGTAATTCATTCACAACGGGAAGGTGACATGGCTTCAATAAATTTGGTTCACCTTATTTTCGTGCAACATTTTTATAATAATATGAACTCACTTTTTTTACTTATTTGTCCATTATAATAGAATTTTATTTATTTTAATTTATTTATTTGAATGTTACAACTTTTGTTGCACAGAAATAAATAAATATAAGGATATATGTAATATTATATTGCCTACATAGAAAAGTCGGCTGGTCGAGGGTCAGGAGTCAGGACCTTTTTGATTATTGAACTATGTCTATTTTGTATCCAATAACTATGAACATGAACCTGTGTATGTGCACAACAGCTAAAAATCCCTTAACTTTCTATTTATAAGAAATGCATAGTTATTTTTAGATGAGAAATATAAAATACCTAGTTTAGGGTTTAGTTTTAGCAAAAGAAACAGCGTGTAACGTAAATTTTTGCAAGAGGTACACACAGACCTCTCCTCCAGAGGGCTCTCTGATATTGACATCTCAGACTCAGCAGTGGCGGAAACTGAACATTTTCGATGGTTAAGACGTGGAGAAAAAACGTAATCAGTAGGCACATCATACAGCGAACTTCTTGAAAATATATCACCACTCAGATTATTTGGTAAAGCCATTGCTTTATTTTGCATGGCGCTCGTATGGACTCCGTGTGTTTGTGGCTTCTAAGACGCCACTGTCTCATGGAGGAGCGCACAGGTAATAGAGTTATCTGCGAGGCGGGAAGCTTCCCTGGTTGCCCCAGCTGGCAGGAAGTACCCGCGGAGGAAATGACTAGCGGATATTAAGGAGGTAAGCCGCGGCACGGGCTGCTACCCCAACACAACACGTCGCGCCGTCCTGCAGCCCTAATCTTGGAACTTGGAATCATAGCTTGTTGTCTTTGAAATGTCGATTCATTATTATTTATTATTTCCTTACTGTACCTACATAATATGTCATTTATGGACACATTTTTGACTAATATCAAAGAAATTTTAAGAATTGATGCTTGACCACCTAACCGGAGAATGTTAGCGTAAAAGTGTCGACAGCGTTGATACTGCCAGTTTTCTAAAATGCAGTAAACAAGTACAAGAGAATCGTTAGCCCGTAGTGATTCAGACGATTAAAAACAAACAAATTAACACGTTTCTATAGGTACATATATCTATAATATAGTCAGCGGAACTTATTGCCTGCCTGAGGCCTTTTTCTAACCAACCAGTACCGATCAATTTGAGATAGGCCAACCCCAGGTAGAAATTTGACGTGATCATTTCTGAAAAATTATGACCCTACTGGGAATCGAACCCTGGACCTCTGGATCAAAGGTTAGCGCCAATACCACAAGAATACAGAGATCGGTATTATTTAAAAAAAGATATACCTACTTAGTTACCTATCTAATAGTTGCATTAAAAATGTAATTAGGTAAGTACCTATTATTTGCATCATAAATCTCATTACCTACTAAGTATTTAAGCAAGTACATATTACATGCACTTATGAATATCTTTAAAATTATAAAAAAGTATTTTTTATAACTAAAGATGCATATACTAACTAATATTTCATACTAGGCGGTGATGCAACATGACTTTATTCTATACGGATTGGTAAAATGAAAATGGGATCAATATTTTAGATTCTAATTCACAAGACTGGCCTTCCACCACAGGAAACTATATACAAAAGGAATAGTTTACTTGAATGTAAATGCTTTTGTTTTGATTGTCTATTTTTTCAAATTTCCGTGCGCTAACATCCGCTGTATTTTTACAGTCATTGTAGGCAAATTAAATTAGACAGGTAGGTGCCTATAAATCTAATATAGGTAAACTATATGATGTCGTTCGAGATGTGCTTAGGTATGTATAAAATTAAGGAATCGAACATGCATTCTAGCTGGAATTATTTAAATGAAGCAATTTATTAGTTATTTATTTATTACTGGCTTTAAGCTGGATAGAAGATCATGGACGGTGCTTAACCGTATAAGAACGGACTGTGGAAGAAGTGCGGCCGAACTCCACAGATGGGGTTACGTCGACAGTCCCCGATGTGAGTGTGGGAGCGACACACAGACGATACAGCATATTATTGTGCATGTTTGTCCAATACATATGTTTCCTGGCTCGATGGAGGATTTGAATTTGCTGACGACCGACGCCAAGAATTGGCTGAGGGATTTTAAATTGTTTTTATAATTTTGACTTGCGCCTTTTAACCATACGACTATATATATATATATATATATATATATATATATATTAGTTATTTCATAGATTAATTATTGTTTCACTTCATAAGCCTATATCCGGTTCCGCACATATCTACATTATTTTGACTGAACCTGCTGCCCTGACACGTATCGTCGCGTCGGTTAAATAGAAGAGGGACATCATTCGAAATAATACATTTTAAAATGTCCATTTAAAGGTATTCATTTTAATAAAAAAAAAACTTTCATCCTTTCATCCAATTAAATTGTGATTGTATTATTTAAAAGTTATTAGCATTGGAGACAAGGGCGGATCCAGGGGGGTCATGGGGGTCATGACCTTTTTTTTAGGAAAAGCGTAGTTTCCAGATCCCAAATTTTGGAAATGACCTTTTTTTACTAGTCGTGACCCCCCCTGGCGCCAATGCTGGATCCGCCCTTGATGGGAGACAAGATGGTTTACTTATTTTAAATTATTTATTATTATTATTTGGACAACTTATATTATAGCGTCGTTTTGTGAACAAGTTCCACCTCAGGGGCGCTGTCTGCTGACTAAGACTCTAAATAGAAAACTTAAAAAATCGCTATACGAAAAATGACATATTTTTTTCATGAAATGTACAGGTGAACAAAGCTACAACAGATGGAAGAAAAAAGTCATTTGTCTAAATAAATTAAAATTTCTATTAAAATACTGAATGGCTTTTCAAAGGGTATTCAACCTCTATTTCGAGAAATATCACTTTATACGGGTGTCAAGTCTGACTTTACACAGCAGAGAAATCTACAGCCGCGCTCCACGAAGCTATCTGACATTTCGAATCCCATACAAATTCCCATACTAATGAAATTGGCTTTTTTGTTTAATTTTTTTTAACCATAAACGACGTTTTTAAGATGTTTTTTGCCCCTGTTTGTTTTCAGTACAATGATTAAAGCAATAATCCTATTTTATGGTTTCTCTAAGAAACGATTTTTTTTCTGGAACTGATTCCATACAAAATGTAAGAGAAATGTATGGAAGAGTGGAGCGCAAAGCTGTCAAATGACGTCACACACATTACACGCGTATTGTTTTATATTAATTATTTAGAACGTATCCGCTCTATATCGCGCAAGGGATGTAAATCTCAAAGAGCCGTTTACGTGCAAAAAATAGCGGATGACCGCAGAAAAGCGAGAAACGGCACTTCAAGTATCAAATATACTATTTCATCAATGTCAACATTTATTTATTTAAATAATTGTCCTTTTCCCATGTAAATAGCATCGATTGCAGACTCATTTTTACTAATAATTCTATTTTAGGACAATTTTGAGATGTCACTTTTCCAATTAAACCTGACGCATACTCGTATATTGGTGGTAGGTACCTACTCCTAGCATTCTGACATCACGTTTGTGGTGGATATTTTTGTGAAACATTGTCGAATAGGCTTCATATCGAAAGATCTACAAATAAGAGTGGAAAGTGTGTGCGGTGAAGTAGTAAGGAGAATGTTGGATTGGAAGGCATTGTGATGAATGCAGCGCTGAGACAGCTCCTGTCTAATTGGTTCTCAGTGTGGGGCTCTGTGGCAGGCCTAATGCGGCGATAAGACAATGTGGGGGTGCCGGGGGGTGGGCCGCCCTCCCCCGCATGACGAGGCACACGCGCTGGTGTTGATTACCAGCCGGGTGTCCGGCAAGTCACGCCAATTAGGATATTACCAAGCAGCCGCCAGGGACGCTGCACCGCCGGCCCTTGTACTCGGAGATTACATGAAAAACAAATCTACGAACGCGCGTTTGATAGAAATTACAACTGTTCGAATTTACATCACATATAGATAGACTCACTTTTTTGTAGACGTTAGTAGCTTGGTAGTTTTAGAGATCAAGAGGTCCCGGGTACAATTCCCGGCCGGGTTAGAATTTTCACTCGAAATTTCTACCCAGTCAGAACTATTTTTTACTCGAAACCGAGACAGCTCTCAGATTAGGCGGGACGGTTGGCTAAAATACTGATTCCTTGCATGGATAACATGGTTACGCACCCATGGGCACTCTCCCTCCCGCTGGTAGCTGCCCCGTGGCACAGAGCATTCCACCGCCCCAATACTGCATTATGTACAAACAATCTAACTTGGTCACATATCTACACCTAGTGGAATTATTTAGCGGTAGGTACCCGTGATTGGTAAAATATCTTGGAGGCTTTCTTTATTCACCTGTCATCAACGGGGCGCGGGCTTTGTGTTGCCACACTCTTGTCTTACAACAATGCCCGCCAGCGCAGGAGACAATACGCGGGGTAGCAGTAGGTAGGTAGGTACTACCACATGTTTGGGGTTGACAATGGCATGTGTTTGCTTAACTTTTCTATTAGCTTAATTGTCCAGGTGGCCTCCCTGCCTACCTGTGGAGTGTGCGGCGCCCCCCATCACCCCTCGTCAGCTGACCAGTTCAGCCGGGGTCCATGTTAACAAGTGATTAATAGAACATCATCCTCTTGTTCCCTCTCCACGGTGTGAACTCTTCATATTCTCAGAAAACCATGGAACATGAGTTTGTATATTATTATGTAGGGGCAAGTTGTGTTCCTCTGGACATTTTCCAATTTTTGATGAACTTTATTTTTTTTTAATAAAATCCATACATTATTTCATCAAAAATTTTAGGTAACATTAAGCTCAATCAAACATTTTATTGGATTATATTTTTTTCCGTCAAAATTGCTTTTTTATACGGGATAATATTATTAAAACTGCATTTTTGTCCAGAGGAACAATATATCCATTCGGTTTTGTTCCTCTGGACAATTTAATAAAAACTGTATATGTTAATACATTGAATTTTTGGAACAGAAAAAACCAAAAACATATACATAAAGCAATTTACTAAGAAAGTACACAATTTATAGAAAACATATTATTTTTAAACCAAATATTTCAATTAAAAATGCTTTTGAGTTATATTAGAGGCTAAATACTGTGTGGGTATATTAAATTATTAAGAAAATTCACCATTCAAAACATCACTAACAGCATATCTTTGAGCAGATCTTGATCAATTTAGTGATACCAAGTTTTTCTAGTTTTGCTTGGTGGCACAGAAATATTAAGAAAACAAAATATTGCGATGCTAAAACATACTATGGTTTATTCCTCTGGACGTGTCCAAAGGAACAAACGAATCAGTGTCCAGATCCTTGGTCGTCATCTGCGGCCCGTTATCGATTTATGTGCGGCCCGCGACGCGGCGAGCGATTTCCAAAGACAACTCTTGCCAAAACCGACAAAGTTAATAAAATAAATAACGAAAAGGCAAAAAAAATGTGAAAAAATGTATTATTCTACATATATAGTCTTTTTTAACCCTAATGTGCTTTTTAAAACGCCAATTACTTTTATTACTTTTCGTACGGCATTTCCGAAAAATCTTCATGGCTGCGTGCCATCCTCTTCTACAGGCTTAGCTCCAGCGCCACCAGCCAGTCCACCAGCAATTTATGTATCTTTTCAACAGCCTTCAAAAATATTTTTTTTCTTTCTCTGAAAAATAATTGTTTTTACCCACCTTAAACTCTTCATCGCCGGAAAATAGCTTTTCAATAATATATATTTCTCTTTTTCGGTAACGAAAATTGTCGGCAGGTGCCGGAGCTAGGCTTTAAGCTTGAAATTTTGGAAACCATAGTATCGAAAACCAGCCTTAGCAACGCGCGCTAATCGAATCGGCGCGTTGTCGTCGAGGAGCAAGGCATTGGCGGTCAATTTTCCTAGATGATTTTCTTCAATTGCTTCCTACAAAACCATGCATTGTGCTTGCGAAAACTACTGCGGTAATACTTTGGCCTATTTTGAAATATTCAATAAGCACAAACTTGTAAGGAGAGTTGTAATGCTGTCGTAAGGAGAGTTGTAATGCTGTCGTAAGGAGATTTTCGGCTGGTTTCGTGACTTTAATCATGACTACTTCGGAGCGATTTCTTTACGGATTGTATTGACTTACGTTTCTCTCAGGAGCATAATGGAAAAATCAGTTTTCGTTCCCAGTAATAATGCGAACACAAAAAACTTCAAGAATTTTCAGCACAGAGCTCCAAACTCTCCATAGAAAATTCAATTCGCGTTTGTTACTGCGGTAGTGTGAGGATTTGTGGTAGGTTCACTTTGACCAGACTTTTACGTGTTCCACAAAGTCATGATTATTGAGTGAAATCTGTTTACGAATTAATTTTCATTCGAGCATGTTCAAGTACAATATTCTCGACTTTTGTCATATTTTTTGTAAAATAGGACCACCCGATTGAATGCATTTTTAAAGGTTTTAATTTTCTCTCTCTCTGGATTCCTATAAGTATGCGTCAACGACAGCATTTACCTACAAACGAGAGCATCGATTTTGTCAACGTTTTTCGTTACTTATTGTTTCGAGAGTTGTGATGAATGGGATGGGTTTTCAATTGACTTTTCTTCATTTTTCAAAATTGAATTTTTTTCTCAACCAAAGCATAGTTGTATCACTAAAAAAACACTTCACGGACCAACCGATGTAATCAAAGTAACAAAACATTAACATCATTTTATTTATTTTCAATAGTGGGAGGGGGGGGGGGGGGGTGCTGGCGCCCATGGTGCGGCCCGCGGTGAGAGCTCATATTATAGTACAATGTGGCCCTTGAACAGAAAAGTGTGACGACCACTGGTCCAGATGAACATGAGGTAGCTACTACCTATACTTAACGTTTTTTATGTTATCAGTGAGATATTTCATTTAAGAGCATTTCAAATGAACACTTCGATGTATTATTGAAATTATTTATACAAGTTGATTTTTTATAACAAAAAAATGACTGAAAAAAAAAATGAAAATAATTACTTTTTGAGTAAAAAAATTCAAACGCCGCTCCACACTTACACTTTGAACGAAAATGACAGTTCTCAAATTAGTGTTGAATGATGAACAAATATGTATTGAAATGTGTTGCAATTTCAAAATAAAAATGTTTATTTAATGGAAATATTTAACTGTCCAGAGGAACAAGTGTCCAAAGCCCATATATGTACTGTAATTTTAATAAATATATTTTTGTTTAATCCTGGCCATTTTAAGTAGGCAATCATCTTACAGGAAATATAATGTGAAATTATAATAAATAAAAATGACTTTTTTTCTTGGTCTTTAATAAATCTACCAATTTGAACAGTGCATCTACTTATATTCTGAAACTGTAGTTTCACGCACTGGGTGTGTGTCTTTGAAAGCAAACAAGATAATAAAAATAATGCAGATAAACATGAAAAAGACATGAAATTATTTTTAATTATGCCTATTACAAAATTATTGGTTTAAACGCGTTTTTGTGCCAAATATACATATCTACCAATTATCATTTTATACTATAAAGCTCGGTACTCACTTGCGCCGCGTTCGTGTACCTATCTTTATATCAATTTTATCAAAAGGATGCATGTGTTCCACTCGCGTTTGCTTTTTCATATCACGTATATACTAAACCTTTCGATTAAATTGATGCAATGTCACACGTTCGCGGCGCAAGTGAGTACGATGCTTTAGGGTTCGCCCGTCACCATAGACATAGACGCAAATGTAACAATAATTTCGACTCGACGCGCAAAGCATGAGTGAGAACCCTTCGGGTAGGCGACGTGCATTAGTCGATCGTTCACTCAG
Organism: Mystacides longicornis; assembly: GCA_963576905.1. NCBI lineage: Eukaryota > Metazoa > Arthropoda > Insecta > Trichoptera > Leptoceridae > Mystacides > Mystacides longicornis. The sequence goes on from OY756424.1 coordinate 37,890,780, forward strand.
TCAGTGTTGCAGGCTGTTCTAATATTATTGAACTTTTCACGGAATTCTGATGACAGTGGGCATGTATAGCTGGTTCCAAATAGGGATGCCGACGCCACGTTGTCTGGGGTAACCTGCCAATAGGGTGTACAACTAATATAGATACATCGTAATATTATTTTCCAAATTTCAAATGGATGTAAGCAGAGTGACAAAGATAATTTATTAGACTGAAAGTTGGCGTGGATCGAACACATCGATTCCGTCCTCAAGGGAGGCCAGGTGAAAGCGAAAAAGGTCGGCACCTGGGATCAAACCCGCGACCTCCAATACGCTGTACGTACGAAAGCCGTAGAGTGATAAGTATCTACCACTGGACTACCAACCACCAACATTATTGAAACAATTTATTTATTTTTCACGAATGGGCCCATACATTGTATATATTATTGACAGCGTGTGGTGCAAAAGGCCAATTTTGCAGTCGCCAGGAATTGAAACAATAATTCTAATGAATTGTGTTTCAATTCAAAAAAATGATTTCAATGCAGGACGGCGTAAAGGGCCACCCGCATAACGTCATAACAGAGCTATATTCTAATTCAGAGCTTCTCTACTTCAGGAAGGCTATCTATATTATGTATGTATAGATCTATTATTCTTCTAGTTGTAGGTATTTTTTTTATACGATAGGTACTACCTACCAATAAAGGCAAGTTACGAAAAAAATCACAATCGTACGATTTTGTAAATACGACTCGTGGCTTATTTTGCTTTTGAAATCTCTAATACCTACCTATAAATGAAAGTCGGGGGTTTGTGCGAACACTTATAACTCGAGATAGGCTGTGCAGATTCTTCCGATGTTTGATTTATTGGTTTCTTCTCCTCTCCGGATAACATCAGAATAACTAATAAAAAGTTGATAAATGGATAAGAAATAATATAAAATATAACATTTAAGTTAGTGTGGAACGGATTTCCTGAGACGCCACCGCCATCTATGAAAATATCTATAACAACAAAATTATTGTTTACTTGAAAACCATTGACATTAATAATACTGGTATGAAGATTTTTGATTTCTTGAGAAATTCTTTCAAGCTTTCAGAAATATATTTTTTAACATTCAACTGTGGGGCTAGTACGAATTTAATCGAAAGCTAATTGCACGCTAATAAGCGCTTATTAGCGTGCAAATAGTGTTCGAAAATCAAACGATCGAATCATTCGATTATTTTTGTATGGAAATTTTTCGAAACTCTTTCGATGATCGTTTCGATATTCAATCATCGAAAACTTGTACTAGGGCTACTGTTTGGACGTAGTTTTGATGTATCGCACCACGGCCTTTGAAGTTTCTCTCATCTATCTACACAGTGTGTTATTTATTTATAACTTGATGCCCTAGTATTGTAAGTGCACACCTCGGTCGGTAAATAAAGGAAATACGGAAAATAATGTATATCGTCTGACCGGGTGTGTGTACGTAGAGTTTACCTATTTGATTTAAAATACTTACTAAAATAATAATATTATGCATAGTGATTATATCTACCTACATATGTATGTACTTATAGTTATATTTTGTATTACGCTGGGCGGCCGGCCTGTGTGCGGTGCGCCCCAGCCTGGCTACTTATTGTGACCTTGTAAATCGTGTCGCCGTCTTAAACGAGGGATGCAGTGCGCATGTACACACACCGCTAACACAGCCCTCTCCGATGCCGCGAGCGCGCATCGTTTAATTTATATTAGAGTGCATTTTCCTAATAAAATATATTCAACTGTTCTGACTTCGTTTACTTATCCTCAACACCTGCTCGACTCTCTGGATCTCTACTTGAAAATATTGGACTACTGTTTGCTTCACTGGACTGGACTGGACTACTACATTGGACACCCACGACCACGGATTTCACCTGGACCTTGCTAGTGCTCATCAGAAGGCGCTCTGTACCGGCTCTTGTCTGAGCCCCCTGTTAAGAACGTTTCTCGCTATACTTAATTGTAACGTTTCGCTCCACTGCTTTCGATTCTAGTGAAACGTTTTGCGCACAAGCTTTCGACGGTCCTTTTCAAGACCTACACTCATCGCTCTAGCAGACCTGCGGAAGACCAGCACCTACATCTGACTCCTCACCACCTTGGAGACACAGTTTTTCTGTACCGGCGCACCTTTGAGTCAACTGGTGCCGTACAGTTTGATAAATAACAATGTTGGAACATTGAATTTACAGGACAACGTCTGTCGGGAAAGCTAGTAGGTAATGTATAAAACTATTAATAGATAATAAAAAACACAACTTTGCAAAGTATCACTTTTATTTTTTATAAAAACCAAAATATTTTCAACCACAATGTGGCCATCTTCAGTGGTGATTTAAATTAAACTTTAATTTAAAGTTTAATTTAAATCACCACTGAAGATGGCCACATTGTGGTTGAAAATATTTTGGTTTTTATAAAAAATAAAAGTGATACTTTGCAAAGTTGTGTTTTTTATTATCATTATGGAAAAGTACCACAAAGTTCATAAAAATACTTTAAATCTATTAATAGAGGTCTCTACGTTTATTCGCCAGAATTTTTGCCATTGTCGTTGTGCTATTCGTTTATTCACTTCATATTTCCACATCTTGTCCTGTTCATGATCGAGCACGACTGAGGACTCTTGTCACACATCAAGTACTTATGGTACAAGGTACTTATGTTTTATGTCTCAATTCATACCCTATTTATGTTTTAATTTATTTCCAAGAACAAATTAAAAATGGACCTTATTTATTTGGTCTCGGTGGCACAAGCGGCATGGTCCCTTTACTCTATTTTCCAGCACTAGCTCTATATTCGTTTGGTATAAATGTACTCTAAAAAGTGTGAAAATAAAAAAACTATAGGTTTTTTTTTTTATAAAAAATGAATCTGTGCTCACTCAAAGTGAACACAAATACACTCCTTGACTCTTTCACAGTAAGCTACTGAAAGCTTGTGTCGTGAAAGAGGAAGATGGTCGGCACCTGGGATCGAACACGACGTCCGCAGTACGAAAGCCTGCGTTGTAACCGCTGGGTCACCAACCACTTCGTACACCTAATGCCCTTATAAAACAAGTAGGAGGAGAAGAACTTTTCCATACTTATTTCGTATTTCGATCAATTTTCGTCCATAGTTCTCATCTACATATTTCGTTTGATCAAGTGTCGAGGAAACAAATTGTAGGTAGATTTAAATATATCTATAGGTCGGTAATTTTCATTATTTTTGTGTATGCTGTCAATTGATTATAGAGATAATAGATGTCAATTTTATTGTGAACCAGCTTTCCCGGCAGCAAGGGCGGATCCAGCCTTGGCACCAGGGGGGGGTCACAAAGTAAAAAATTTGGTACCTGGAAACTACACTTTTCCTAAAAAAAAAAAAAAGGTCATTTCCTAAATTTGTTATATGGTACTTTTGCTCCAGGGGGGGGTCATGGCCCACGGAAATTATAATTATGCTAGCAAAATAACGATTTATCACTGCCCTACTTCAGATTACATAGCCTAGGGGGGGGTCATGTCCCCCGTGACCCCCCCCCCCTGGATCCGCCGTTGCCCGGCAGACGATGTCCTTTGTTCCTAACTATGAATATTGAATTCGAATGTGTACGGTGATGAATTAATTATCATTTGACCAATCCAATATTGTGATTCCGACCGATGCGTCTGTTTTAAACCACCGCATTCTGTCAATTGCACCAACTATCTAACAACAGATAGTTCCTGTCAAAATTTCAAAATTGGAATAAAAATTACCTATATGGTAAAAAGTACTTTTTAATAATGTTGCCTATTTACGTAGAGTTTTCTTTAATTTTCTAATTTTCCATTTTCCAATGAACCATGTCCTGACAAAATCAAACACGACAAAAAGAATTAGCGAAATCGGTCCAGCCGTTCACGCGTGTTGCGACGACAACACAAATTAGCTGTCCATTTTTATAATAGATATAGATAATACAATAAATAAAAAAGATATGCTTAATACTTACAAAAGGTAAACAGAACTATAGGTAGGTATTTATAACTGTAGACGAATAAGGCATGCACAAAACACTACATGATTTAAGGCATATAACCTGGCAACCTGGGCATGAGCAATTCTCTAGAGCATGTCTCTACGTTAAATATCGTGTCTGAGACACTTCAGGTTGCAGATTAATTTTATTGAGTGATCAAGAAAACAGTTGAGGACGAAATCATGAGAGGCGAAGTAAAACTTGTAACCTTCGGCGTGCTTACGGTTCTCGGACAACCACGCCGTTCAAATCTGCCACAGGTTTTACAGCCGTGTTCTCCGTAAACTCTGTGTCCAGCAGAATCCTCTGGACACGAGTTCGTCAACAGAATCACCGAATCCGCGCACACTAATAAGATATTATAGGAATTGCCTAAGAACCACCGCTCCGTTCACAGCCACAGCCACACCTCTCCAAAGAGAGACGAAAGGTCGTCGTCGACGAGACAACCTTTTTCCCAGTAACTTGCAGCGAACCACCAAAACTAAAAGACACAAACACATTCACACCTGCCTGCAGACAAAAGCACGCGGCACGAGAGATTTTCAAGACGGGATCCGAAAAAGAACTGAACATTTTGACTGAATTTCCCGCGCGGGTGGGTGGAGACTTGTGGTTTGATGGAAACTGGGGGCGGGTCCTGTGGGGCCTGCGCACTGTGGACACGCCTCCCTGAGCCCTGCCTGCTTCTCATCACAAATTCCACTTCCCATCCATTGATGGAATCAGACACCATGTAAGAATATAAAGATTTCTTCCTCGAGTTACCCATCTAGAACCTAATGCTGGTGTCATAAATCAATCAACCTCTTTGGGTAAAGTTCCATATCTACCTATTGTGCTTTCACTGTGCTGTTTTTACCTAGTGACCTAGTGTACTTTTACTAGAGCCACATTTGGACTACAAATATTGATGTGTAAACCAACCGTTCTGACCAGGGACAGATCGTGAATTTGTAGGGCCCTGCCCAACTAGCACAAAAGTCGTGTTAGCTAAAATTATATGATTTTTTTATTGTGTAAAGGTCTAATAATTTTTATTATCAATTTTTGTCTTCCTCACGACTATTAAAACTACTAATTTGTCGTATAAAATGGGCCCATTCCGGGTATGTAACGGTCGTGTAATGTTTTTACGACTATTTTGTGCTAGTTGGGTGGTGCCTACGGGCCTAGCTTCAAGGGCGGATCCAGCATTGGCGCCAGGGGGGGTCACGACATAGTAAAAAAAGTCATTTCCATAATTTGGTAACTAGAAAAAAAAATAAGATCATTTCCATGATCCAGGGGGGGTCATGAACCACAAAAACTTATAATTATAATAGAAAAGTAGGTGTTTTATTAATAAATGTTAGTACTGTAGAGGCCTGGACCCAGCCCATCGGGGGGTCCAGACCCCCCTGACCCCCCCTGGGTCCGCCCTTGCCTAGCTTATTACTCATTAAATTGCTATTTTGTCATAAAAACTGTTTTCTATCAGAAAATCTTCTTCTTTCCGTACAATGGCAGGTAACCCACCATCGTCAAACACTTGCCACCCTGCATTGAATTACTGGGTACGGCTTTGGGTCTGAGGGGAAAGACTAAAATCTAAGCTCTCAAATCATAGGATGAATTGGATTTTCGCGCCGAATTGTAGTGCTTTTGTCATCATTATGTTCCCAACGATTCTGCCACATTTCACACTCGCTTGAAAAAATATTTGTCTCAATTATTTGAGACCTTTAATTAGGTTGATGACATAATTATTATTTTCATAAATAATATTTTTGTTTTTATTGATTGCATTAAACCGTAAAATAAAGTAAGTGCACCTGCCTAAAGGACAAACATTTGGTGTGAAAACGTTAGAGGAACATGACGTTGTAAAAATTCGAACAAAATGTGTCTATGTATAAAAGTTTTTCGAAATTTCGAACAACAGTAATTCGATAAATTATTGATTTTCGAACACTTGTTTTTTGAACCATGTTCATGTGACCGCCATTTGATACAGAGCCCGTCTAAGGCAATAAGCTACGCCACTGGTTGCCTTACAATACTACGCCACTGGTTGCCTTACAATACTACGCCACTGGCAGAGGGTTTGTTAATTTGGAAAATAATAACACAGTATAGGCATCTATTTAATTCTAATGTTTATTAAATGTAAACTGTGGCTGCAGCATACAGTAGGTAGGTATACACACACATAGGGTATATGTTAGGTGTTGTATTTGTAGTTGGAGTGCTTGCCCACCATGAGAAGACAACGGCTGCAGTAGTAGTGGGTCACCTGGAACCTCTCCATGCACAGCGGCACCAAGCAGCACCCCAGCCAGCACCTGCCCCAACACAACACACACACCTTTATTTCTATCACGCATACCTTCTACTTGCCTCCCCATGTTCCTGAGTGAGCAGAGTGTAGCTCTTCCAATCTGAGACAGGGTGCCAATTCCCAGAAGTTCTGATCTCATTTTTGGACTCAAACAAGAGACCTCATCTTGATCAGAAGTCGTCGGCCAGCTATTTAGACTTTATCTAGGTGAGATGTCTCATCGCTCTGAGCAATGTGACCTACGTCTGTAGAAAAATAAAGTAGGTAGGTACTATGGAAATAATGTATTTTGACAAAACCACCATGAACCGATAGTTGTTAATGTCCGAACAAGACGTACATACTAGGTAGGGGTAGGTATCAATCAATCAATCAATCAATTCTCCCTTTTCCACCCCCACTCAGGGGCATAGGGAGGCAACAAGAGCTCTCCATTGCGCTCGATCTTGCGCAATGTTTATGACCTCCTCCCACACCATGTCCGTCAGCTCTGCTTCGAAGGAGCGGAACACAGTGTGAGAGGGTCTTCCTCGTCTTCGGGACCCTGATGGGAGGAAGAACAGCGCTCTCCTCGGCCAACTGTCATTCGGCATCCTTAACACATGTCCCAGCCAAGTCCATCTCCTCCCCACAATGGTAGAGGTGATGGGCCCACGCTGGGTGCGCCGGCGTATAGCGTCGTTCGTGAGCGGTAGGTATACCCAATGTATATATCACTTAAAATTTCTCTCTGGTGGTTACTTTCTCTCTCAAACTGGACGAAGGTGTTTGTTAGATGTGCTTACAATTGCAGACATTAAATTATTTGTTTTATTTATAAAAATAAATCTAAACTCATCCACGCAAGTCTACGAAAATACTCGAAAAACATAAATTCATTAAATGAACTCATGTACTTACCTATAGCAGTTGAAATATTTTTCTTACCCAAACATACACAAAATCCCACTCAGGTTCCACGCCATCGAGCCCGCCGCTTTCTGAGACATAGGTGAGACCGCAATGCCATCACATCTGACGCAGTAAAGATACTTTTCATCTGGTCCCAAAAAGTTTAGTTCTTTAAGGTCCATCTGCGGAACTTATGCAAATAAAAGTGTTTTTTTTTAATTAGTGTGAAACCCAACAAGAACATAAGTCGTGTAAGTTAAAAGGTCTAATAAAAGGATGCGAATTGACCTAGAGTCGCAACCATGACCTGTTAACTTATTCGACCAATACGTCGGCAAAGTCATTCATATTAACACGCATACGACTACTTTATAAGACTAGTTTTGTAGTTAGTCGAAATAACGGTTTTTACAATTATTATTTCAGGATTATTATACGTAACATTACAAAAAGTCGTATAATTAGCCATAAAAGCGGTTACATGACTTTTCTTTCTTTAACTTGTCGCATAAAGTGTCGAACAAACGCTTATACGAATTCTTTATTAAACAGTCTTAAAAATGCCGTATAATTATCCGTAAAAACATGCAGTTACGTAGGTACATGGACAACAAAATGTAGATAGTTAGTAACTTACTGAACTTGAGGTAGGCAGGAATGAACCGAGATGATGTCGGATCTGACTCGTCCATATTTGTATATTTATTTATAAATCCGTGAAACATCTAATAATCATTGTTTGGACTGATGCGTGCGTCTCTAATGATTCATAATGAGATGTAGTCAAGTCACACGTCACACGTAAATCAATACCTTATCTCTCGCCTCTTGTCTTATCTCAGATGGAGGTTGGCGAAACACGACTCGGGCAGGATATTGTCACAAAATTAAAAAAAATTAATGGGTACCGAGGCAATAAATTAGGTTCTTACAGGTATGTATGAGAGAACAGATAAATCAGTGTCCATTTGATATCGTTACTTACTTTGATTCAATTTTGATAATATTGCTAAATATCAAAATCCATCAAATATGTACCCATATTCTCTGTTTTATCGGAAGGTAGTTGAGGTAGTAAAGTGAGTATTACACGATATATTTTGTATGAGAAACGTGTATAGCGCCGCCACAGAGATATTTTGATAATATTGCTAAATATCAAAATCCTTCCGTGGGGTTGCCGGCTTAGAATAGCACCTCTGCTCTTTTTGCTGGTTTTTCGAGCATCCTGTAAGAGGCAGGAAATCGAAAAATCAGATCGGGACCGTGGGGTTGACCACCTCACGTTCTTAAAACAATCGGTCAGAAAAGGCAACAGAATTAAGCCTCGGACGCCTGGACCCCATCAGGGGGGGGTTCAGGCAGCTGGTGTCCCCCCTGTATTGACCACGGCTCGGTTAAGGAACAAGAGCTTGAAAATTGGGACTCTGAATGTCCGCACTCTGAGGGCGGGCGGGGAGCTTGTTGCTGCCAAGTTGGCGGGAGATTATGGACTAGATATCCTGGGGCTGAGTGAGGCACGCATCCCAGGCTCGGGGCAGAGTGACGCTGGCAATTATGTCATGCTTCACTCTGGCCACCGGACTGCACGGATGCGTGGCGTCGCTCTACTTTTAAGTAAATATGCCTTCTCTCGCCTTCTTGGTTGGGAACCTGTTTCTGACCGCCTGATGAGTGCGTCCTTTAAGATGAGCGGCGAAACACTGACGGTCCTTCTATGCTATGCTCCCACTGAGGATGGGGACGCGGCTGCTAAGGATTGTTTCTATGACAGTCTGGATGCAGTTGTGTCCCATGTTCCGAGGCGCCATCGCCTAATAGTTCTGGGGGACTTTAATGCCAAGGTTGGCAACGACCCCCAGAATGGACCAGGCGTCATGGGTAAGCATGGCTTAGGAGTGATGAATGATAACGGAAGCCGTCTCATTGGTTTCGCTACGCTCCATGGACTCTTAATAGGGGGAACTCTCTTCCCCCACAAGGATATCCATAAATACACCTGGACCTCGCCCTACAGAAGAACGAAAAACCAGATAGACCATCTCCTGGTAAGGGCTAGCAGCCGAACTGACCTGCGGGATGTCCGCACCTGCCGGGGAGTGGACATGGACACGGATCACGAACTCCTTGTGGGTTCGTTCAGATTCAAATTCCACCATTTCCAGCCAAGATAGTCTGCTCCTCGCCCGCTGGACATACGCAGGTTAGAGAGTGCTCAGTGTCGTCACTTGTACGAGACTGAGTTACGCACAAGGTTTGCCCCCTTGCAGGATTCACCCAGAGCTGCCCCAATTGAGTCAGCCTGGACTAGCTTTCGTGACGCGGTTATGGAATCCGCACGTTCTTCTGTTGGCTACAAGAATAAAAAGAGGCCAATATGGATGTCCGATGGGTCCTGGAGTCTCATCGAAGATCGCCAGAAGGCTAAGACCCTCAGAGACAGCGAAAAAGACCCTCAAAAACTGGCCGCTTTGGTGTCTGAGTACAGGGAGCTGAGCCGCAAGGTGAAGCACTCTGTACGAACAGATAAAAGAAGACACCTGGACTCTCAGATACGGCGGGCACAGTCTGCTGCACTCGGTAATGACTCAAGGACACTTTTCGAAATCACCCGGGAGGTTCGAACATCAGTAATGAATTTTTAGAGTTTTTAGTTGTTAGATATTCGTTAAGATCCAGTCCTGAATGAAGGTCACAAGAATCTTGACATAATTACAAAAAACGGTCGGGGGCAGGGGTCAAAAAAGACCCGTGACGGCAATACGAGACTCTCGTGGAGCTACTGTCACTGCCCCCGAACTGATTAAAGGGAGATGGAGGGAGTACTTTGAGTCGATATTGAACCGCCCCGAGCCCTCCTCACCTTACAACTTTGAGGAGGAGTTGGCGGGTCTGAATATACCTCAGGCGACTGGGATATGTGAAGATCCGCCGACCTACAGCGAGATGGTGCTGGCCGTGATGAGATTGAAGAACAACAAAGCGCCAGGAGACGATGGAATCCACGCAGAGCTCCTCAAACAAGGCATAGATACCCTTGGCCAACCACTTCTCGCTATATATTTAAAATGGCGTGGGAAGAGGAGAGGTACCCAAAAGATTGGCGGAATGGATCCATCGTCGCAATATTTAAAAAGGGGGACCCCCTTGAATGCGGAAACTACCGTGGAATTACTCTGCTGAGTGTTCCCGGTAAGGTATTATCTCAGATATTACTACACCGCATTCGGGGGCCTGTCATGGCTGTCCTGAGAGAGCAACAATGCGGCTTTGTACCTGGAAGATCCTGCACGGACCCAATTTTCTGTGCTAGGTGCGTCTTTCAGCAGTGCAAAGAGTTTAACTCTCCAGTCGCTTGTTGCTTTATAGATTTTGAAAAGGCCTTCGACAGCCCACATAGACCATCAATATGGGAAATTCTTGCTCTGTATGGTATACCTCCGAAAATAGTTAAAATGGTGCAGTCCCTGTATGAAGACTCCAAGTGTAGCGTGAAAACGCCAGGTGGTCCTACTGAAGCTTTTAGGATCACCACGGGAGTCAGACAGGGCTGCGTACTAGCTCCTTTCATATTCATAATAGTCATGGACTTCCTGTTGAGAAAGTCCATGCAAGGAGCAAGAGGTATACCGATAACACAGAGAGATGGTCTAATGGGCGAACTGTGCGATCTGGAGTACGCGGACGACCTAGCGTTGTTCAGTACGACAGTGGAGGAATTACAGCGCAGTGTTTCAAGACTCTGCGACGAAACAGCACGCCTCGGCCTTCGAGTCAATGCCAGTAAGACGGAGCTCATGGCGAATAATGCCTGCCCCGATAAACAGCTACCGATAACCATCGATGGTCACCAGGTCTCCCGGGTGGATAAATTTAAGTACCTGGGAGCAACCATTACCACCGCTGGTGACCTCGGGGCTGAGCTCCCGATACGTATCGGTATGGCAAGTGGCGCCTTCAACAACATGACCAAGATATGGAAGGCGTCGGCGTTTAGTGTCGAGACGAAATGTAAACTGTTTGATGCGTGTGTGTTGCCCATTCTCCTTTATGGGTGTGAGTCCTGGCACCTGACCAAGGCCCAGGCACAAAAAGTCTCATCATTTGAAATGAAGTGCCTAAGGAGAATTCTGGGCGTAAGATGGTACCACCGCATCACGAACGACGCTATACGCCGGCGCACCCAGCGTGAGCCCATCACCTCTACCATTGTGGGGAGGAGATGGACTTGGCTGGGACATGTGTTAAGGATGCCGAATGACAGTTGGTCGAGGAGAGCGCTGTTCTTCCTCCCATCAGGGTCCCGAAGACGAGTAAGACCCTCTCACACTGTGCTCCGCTCCTTCGAAGCAGAGCTGAGGGACATGGACATGGTGTGGGAGGAGGTCATAAACATTGCGCAAGATCGAGCGCAATGGAGAGCTCTTGTTGCCTCCCTATGCCCCTGAGTGGGGTGGAAAAGGGAGAATTGATTGATTGATCAAAATCCATCAAATATGTACCCATATTCTCTGTTTTATCGGAAGGTAGTTGAGGTAGTAAAGTGAGTATTACACGATATATTTTGTATGAGAAACGTGTATAGCGCCGCCACAGAGATATTTTGATAATATTGCTAAATATCAAAATCCATCAAATATGTACCCATATTCTCTGTTTTATCGGAAGGTAGTTGAGGTAGTAAAGTGAGTATTACACGATATATTTTGTATGAGAAACGTGTATAGCGCCGCCACAGAGATATTTTGATAATATTGCTAAATATCAAAATCCATCAAATATGTACCCATATTCTCTGTTTTATCGGAAGGTAGTTGAGGTAGTAAAGTGAGTATTACACGATATATTTTGTATGGGAAACGTGTATAGCGCCGCCACAGAGATATTTTGATAATATTGCTAAATATCAAAATCCATCAAATATGTACCCATATTCTCTGTTTTATCAAAGATCAATTAATTTTAACATGTATGAGAAACGTGTATAGCGCCGCCACAGAGATATTTTGATAATATTGCTAAATATCAAAATCCATCAAATATGTACCCATATTCTCTGTTTTATCAAAGATCAATTAATTTTAACATGTATGAGAAACGTGTATAGCGCCGCCACAGAGATATTTTGATAATATTGCTAAATATCAAAATCCATCAAATATGTACCCATATTCTCTGTTTTATCGGAAGGTAGTTGAGGTAGTAAAGTGAGTATTACACGATATATTTTGTATGAGAAACGTGTATAGCGCCGCCACAGAGATATTTTGATAATATTGCTAAATATCAAAATCCATCAAATATGTACCCATATTCTCTGTTTTATCGGAAGGTAGTTGAGGTAGTAAAGTGAGTATTACACGATATATTTTGTATGAGAAACGTGTATAGCGCCGCCACAGAGATATTTTGATAATATTGCTAAATATCAAAATCCATCAAATATGTACCCATATTCTCTGTTTTATCGGAAGGTAGTTGAGGTAGTAAAGTGAGTATTACACGATATATTTTGTATGAGAAACGTGTATAGCGCCGCCACAGAGATATTTTGATAATATTGCTAAATATCAAAATCCATCAAATATGTACCCATATTCTCTGTTTTATCGGAAGGTAGTTGAGGTAGTAAAGTGAGTATTACACGATATATTTTGTATTGTTAGATAATAGGTATCTATTATATTGTAATATGACAACACAATAATTAGTTTTTAGTCTGTAAAAGGAAACCAGTTTGATGCCAATTATCGTAGTATACTGGATTCTTCTAACTCTTACCGTTGACTGAACCTTGTCGAAGTCCTCTCACTCTTTGTACTCGGGCTAGCTCAGTGGACTAGGAGCAGTCAATTCTTTAGTCTCATCTGGCGTAGAGTTCTGATGAAGACTGGAAGGTGATGCTTCGGACACAGAATCGAGGATCAAGATGACGGAAAGACAGATTCACAGTTCTTTAATCACTTTATTCACAAAGAATTATGTAGTGGTGTAAGACCACCTATTCGACACGAACTGATAGACAATCAGAGTTTTTTTCTTAACATTACAGCAATAACTCTATACAATACTTTACATTATTCACTTAACTCTGTGAGAAAATGGATAATTTGTTATCCCGAAGGATAGAATAATTCTATATTAACGCGTACTGATTAAAAAAAAATAGTCTAGAAATTGAGATAAGCTCGATGATTGCAGATTCTAATTTTGGGAAACACACGCGCCATCGATGATGGCGGTTCGCGTCGGTGAGAAAAGAACACGTACGTGTGTCTATGACGAATGGCCCGCGCAGAATGAATGCGCACCAGTCGGTAAAATGTTGAACAAATCCGCGGAGACAGCGCCTCCGTCGGACGATCAAGGAACTAAATCCTGGACATGCGCAGTGTAATATTCATTTGAATATTACCCGCTACAAGTCTATGATTAAACTTTGAATAATTTGAATATTAAGAACGATTGGTTTTGTAATAAAAAGAGTGTGTAGTAAAAAATGTGTAGCTGAGCTTTTAAAAATAAATCAATCATCATCATCAATATAAATAAAGGAGTCAGTTCGTATATATGTATGTATGTAACGTCCTTTATAGACGGCTAAACTAGGGATACCAGAAGTAAAGTAATACCCTCTATAGCGAGTCATAATACCAGTGAACGTTTAAGGCTATGAATATTTGGAAAATGTTATTTATCGATTAAAATATTAGATTTTTTCATAAATCTCCCATACAAATTAAGATTTTCATCCTGCCATTTTGTCAGAATCGGGTATCTTGAAATTGTATTTTAATATCCTTTAGACGTATCGTTGGTCATTATGTATGGTTTTGATTTAATCTACAATGCATAAACTTTCTATTTATTTAAAAAAAAATCCTTTATAGAAGTAAAAACATTGCAACAAAGTAAAACAATTTAGCTTATTTTACTTATGAAATGTCATCATATTCCTCCATATTGTGAAATATTTAGGGAGATTTAGAGTTGCCGTTGTAAAAAAAACTTGTGGAATATAATAATAGACGTCTGCATTAATATGTAGGTAGGTATTAATATCGAAATGCATTGAAGTAGTTAACTAAGTACAAAGAGTATGATTGAGTAGTTTCAGCGTGATGTAGTAACGCATGAAAATAACAACAAAATTTCATATTTATAATAATTAGAAGATAATATACCTATAAGTAATAAATCAATTCTTCCTAAGCAGGAATAGCTTTATCATTCTGTTGATAAGTAGAATAATTCTCAGAAGATCAACGCTTTAATGGTAGAATGATATCTGTGGGCTCCGTTGAAACCAGAATGAAAACTTCAAGGCTTGGACGATAATAATATCCTGGCCTTAGAAAATAATCTTTAAGGTGGCATTTGTGGGTAAACTTGAGTTTTAGCGTCGCGAACATTTTTATTCGAATTATCCACAACTGTCATTTCCATGGTCATTTCATATGACGTTTCCATAGATTTTTATTCACGTATTTGGCGGTATCAGTGTTGCCTAGTCGCAGAAACGCGTCCAAATATTTCAAAATTTCGACCGACGGCAAACAACGCATTTTCTTTTTTATTTCCACTGACTTGCACCCGAAATCGACTGATGCAGCAAGACAACGCATTTATTTAAAAATAAAATCGTGCGACCAAAAACAAAACATTAGTAAGTCAAAAAATACCTAATTTATCACAATAATAATATTTATTTATTTATTTATTCATTGTACGGCTAAAGAGCCTTTTTTATAATAATATATAATAATCACAAATATACAATCATACAAACATTATCAATAACATATACCCATTTACAATTAAAAATAAATAAAAAATATTACACTTTACAGTTTTCAATGCCTATACCGCTTTAACAAATAATTTAAATCAAATATGCGGCAATTTATTTACATAATAATGTTTGATGACATTAAGAACATCGCAATGCAAAACAAGATTTTTTTTAATATTATGTAATTTTTACATAATAACCTAAGTTGTGTCTTTTTTCATATAAAGGCCCAGGCAATGGATTTTATAAATAGGTATATGTGTAATAAATAATTTGTGTATGTTGTATATTCTTCTAGTGTCGCCGATCACCTGCTCTATGTAGCTCTTATAAGATAAATTACATATTGTGATAAATTATTTTTGAACTTACTGAAAATGTTTTTTTTTTGTGGCACGATTTTATTTTTAAATGCGTTGTCTAACGCCGGTCGAAACATCATAGATATAGTACTATTGGATCGGTAATCTATGCAACTTTGGGGTATCATGATAAAAATAGCTGACTAGCTGCAAAAGTCGGAGGTTTTGTTTGCTAGAAGTCTGTATAAAACGTTCTGATTATCATATATTTTCGTGATTTGTGTCTACGTGTAAAACTGAACATGGTTAAATCGTGTTGTGCGTAAAATTGTATTCATTTTTTATTTATACAAAAAATTTTAATGAAAAGAAAATAAATATACTGGATGATAATTTTCAAAAGAAATGATTTCCAAGGTATATATTGCAAGGAACACCAGTGTAAAAAATAATTATAACGCAATTAGCTACTAAATATATGTTTTCTTTCAAAGAAAAAGTATGGAAAATAGAGGTTCATAAATATTGTCCTAAAAATGTGTATTCTGTATTATTCGCTATAGGAGACAAAATACATAACAAAACATGTCCATTCATCACAAACAAACAGAATTTTTTTAAGGAGAGTAATATTGTAATCGGAGAATTTTGCTCTAAACAAATAATACAAAGAATTCCCCCTTGCCGCTAGTCACGTGACCTTCCATACAAACAGTGTTGTCGCGGTTGACTGTATGTTTGACAGCTCGCATTACCAGTCCGATGCGAAATATTTGGACGCGTTTCTGCGACTAGGCAACACTGATACCGCCAGATACGTGAATAAAAATCTATGGAAACGTCATAGGAAATGACAGATGTGGACAATTCGAATATAAATGTTCACGACGCTAAAACTCATTTTTACCCATTTGTGGTCCTCATAATTCAACCTAAAATAGATAAATAACATCAAAATACATTTTTTTATGATTGTGTATGAATGTTTAAGAGGGGAATGTCATTTATTTTAAAGGAGATTTATCATTTCATGAAACACCACAGTTGATATCCTTATGAAAGTGAAATGACTGAGTATAAGATAGATATATATACCTCATATTGAACATTTTTTCCTAAAGGCATAATAGTTGTTCTTGTGAGAACAATGTTTGCAAAGTAAATAGTTATAAAATAAATCTTTGATAGAAATAGAAACAAATATGGGTAGATTCAAGCAAAAAGAAAGTCATGTATTTGTTTAAGTACCTACCTAATAAAAAAACAGGAAACATTATACATTAATTAAATTTTGAAAAAGGAATAAGTAAGTATATTTTTTACTATTTTTTGACGTCTATAAAAAGTTTGACGTTTGGCGATGACAATCACAGACAATAATTGAGGCCATAGCAAAAAAACGCAAACGTAATGATTCTGTTTTTTAAATCATATTTTTATATTTCGTGTACATAATGAAATACAAATAACTAAACACCTACTTTTTAATGATCTTTCGGATTATTTTAATATAGGTATTCGAAATATATCAAACAAGTTTGGAAAATACATTTACCAACATTTTACTGATTGAATATTTGTGATTATGGCAGGAACATTAGTAGTGATATGCCAAAAAGAAGAAAAAAAAAAAGATGCCATGGATAGCGAGCATCGCATCCCTTCTGTCAAAAAAATGCAATACGAGTTATTAAAATTAATGTTCAAAAGAAAAACCCACACTGGTAATTAATAATAACACAGTTATGGTGGTTTTTAAATTGTGTTTTTAAAACTAATGTTTTATTATCATTGTTTACAGGATCTTGAGTGTTTACCAATTATGACAAATCAAGTATATTTAGCAATGACATATTATACATACGATTTGTAGTTTGTGAAAATAGCATCACGAGTAGTATAAATTTCATTGATATTTAGCAATACAAACGATGAATTTTTTGTGAAATGGAAAAAGGCCAATTGTAGCTCTCCTGAAGATTTAAGATAAAGGTAATGGTAATTTTATTTCATATGAATCACTGAATCTCTTTTTTGATTCTCAAATTAGTATTTTTGTTTTAAAAATGAAGATATTGCTGGTCATTGTCGTTGGTAAGTCAATTTGGATGGATTAAAGGATTTGATAACATCCTCGAATGATAACACTACGATTTGAATAAGTTAGGTTAAGGTGTGAGCATAATTTTTAAGGGGGGTTTCTTGACACCTCCCCGAGTGATACGCTCTGTTAGGTTAAAACATATTCATTTAGAAGGGTTTTGTCATATATCAAAGAAGCCCACTATAATACCATTTATTGTTTTCATCCACAAAATTTAACAAATATCAATTTATAAAGTGGAAAATCTGTCACTGTCTTATTTATTATTCCATTGATTCGTTAAATATTTACAAGTCTTCAAAACCCAATAAAAAAAAATGTGTTGCTCTGTGTTTATTTTAATCTAATCATATTTTGTTACAGTGTTTATGTATCATTGTGCATCGGGATAAATATGAGTCCTTCAACTGTTGGCGATGAAAAAGTTGAATGGTCGAAGGCAAATATCTTGGATACGCAATGTAAGTTCAAGAAGTGCTTGCCAAGGTCGTGGAGAACTGTTACGGCACAAGAAGAGAACTGGCGTGTTAATCCCAACAGCTCCTTTTTGAATCACTGATTTAAATATCAACTGAATATTCATCCATTTAAAGAAAATGTTTCTATTTTACTTAATCAATATTACTGAATTCTTATATTAATACATAATCTATAAACAGCACACACTGTACGCTTCTTCTTTAAATCTTTTCAACATGTAATTACATATAATTAGCTATAGTATTTCACAGTCCTGCATTTTACATTGTAAAATTAAAAGAAATTGCATTTGGTGATCGACTACAAACAAATTCTTCAACATTGTAGAGTAGGAAGAAAATTAACTGTCCACTTTTTATATTTTTATATAAATTTAATGAAATCTTCGTTTGTAGTGGAACGCCAATTTGAATTTGTCTGCAGGGGCTGTTGTCTTATTGTACTTTGATTGTCTTTTTGATTTTAAGTTAAAAAGTGGATAAAATAAGTGCACTTATTCTAAGAATGATTTGGAATATTATTATACTGCGTTTATTTTTTGCATTTTATGCATCGTCACTGTTGAAGTATTGTAAACTCAATAGTGTATCTGACATTTAAATATAACATAAGTACTTCTAATAGCTTCTAAGAAAATTGTTGCTTTGAAGGATATGGATTTTGTTAATTTCTTTAAAAATAATATCATTTTGTAAATAGATCACATGCTATCATATACCTACCTATGTTATAATTAAAAAAAGAAAAATGTCATATTTTTTTAACATCATAATCCAATCCAATCCAAACTCCCTTAAGATCCCACTTAGGGGCATAGGGAGGCAACAAGAGCTCTCCATTATGCTCGATCTTGGGCAACGTTAATGACCTTAACATAATCATAATATTATAATGATAGTAATATTCTTCAGTTGTTCATATTTATGAATTTCTTTTTTAGCTTATATTTTGTGTCACCATCTAAATATGAACAGTGCAGATCTTCTTCTTCTTCCTAGCCTTCCCTCCACTGCTGGATGTAGGCCTCTTCCATCTGTCTCCACTTCTCTCTATTCTGAGCCACTTCAACCCATTTTTTACCGGCGACCGCAACAATATCGTCGGCCCATCTCTTTTGTGGCCGACCGACTCCCCTTTTGCTTTCCCACGGTCTCCACTTTAAGACTGGGAGTCCATCTCGAGATTGGCTGTCTGGCTACGTGTCCTGCCCATTGCCACTTCAATTTTGCAATCCGATCCATAATATCGGCGACTTTTGTTCGGCGTCTGATTTCCATGTTTGTAACTCTATCACGCAGACTTATGCCCAACATTTGTCGCTCCATGGATCGTTGCGCGCATTTCATTTTGTGGATAGTATTCAAGGTCAGGGACATTGTTTCTAGACCATATGTCATCACAGGCAGGATGCACGCTTCATAGACTTTTCTTTTTAAATTAATGGGGATATCCTTATTTCTCATTATATGATTGAGCTTTCCGAAGGCTGCCCAACCAAGTCCGATTCTTCTGGGTATTTCTGCTACCTGAGTGCAGATGAAAATAATTAATCTTTGAGTATAAACATTGTAAATTTTCACCAATTAAAAAAATATCTTTTTTTAATTGTTATTATTTTTTTCAACTCCACACATTAGCTTAAAGTTTCATAAAACATTTTTTTACAAAATGTTTATATTGTTTTATTTTGGTTTAACTTATTCCTGTCTCCTCCAGCTTGCTATGTCCTTGGATTCTTATAGATACCCATTAAGATGGCATTCTCTGAACATGCCTTGCCCAATTTACTTATGTTTTTTTTTTTAACGAATCTGTCTTCACTCGAAGTGAACACAAATACACTTTTTGAAATCTTTCACACTAACCAAAGGGTTGTGTCGTGAGCGCGGAAATGGTTGGACGTCTGGGAATCGAATCTATGACCTCCAATATGCTGTGCGCATGAATGCTGGCGATTGATACGACTGGACTACCGACCGCTTTGTGGTAATATAAGTGGAATTAACAGTTTTATTTAAAAACAAATGAAATTAACCAACAATATGCCTTGCCCTTCTGAACTTGCCCAAGCTAGCATAATCAGAGATTGTAATGCTCATGGTTAAACCGTATTCTCCAGGATTCTCTATCTTTTATGGGCTCCAAAATCATTGCCCGTTCTTCGTACCCATATGTCATAACTGTTATAATAGTTTTATAGAGGTTGATCTTTGTTTTCCTATGGACACTTATTGACTTGAGCATAGGCAGATTTCCTGTTCTATTCTTCGGTTGATTTCTATATGTCCCAACTTCTTTGTTGCTATTTCCAAGGCGTCAAAGTCCTCTTAAGGCTATCAGGGATCTTCTTACTATATTGAGGTTATAAGCATATCCGACGATTTGGCTACTTTGGAAATAAATATTAGTCTTTGTATTTTCGTGGTATGATTTATGCATCACATATTCCAAGAATAAGCTGAAGAGTGTGAGGGCCAGTCTGCCACCTTGCTTGAATACCTGGGCATCCAGGAGCGCATCCAAAATTTCCGCGCCGATTTTATATTTTGACCTACACATAGTTGCCCTGATCAAACTTAACTTCACAGGTATTAATTGAAGTATCATGGTCATAAATCCACGACTCCTGTGCAAGCCACGGGTACTTAAGCTAGTATAAAATAAAGTAAACTGGATATTATTTTACCACCAACAAAAAACTACAAAGATCAATTAATTTTAACATGGTAGCAGAGATTCGTTGTTAGTTCATTCGTTGGCGGTAAATATAAAAAAAAAAAGTAAAAAAAAAGACTTGTGTGGCGCATGTGACAGTGCGTGTAAAAATATTAAAAATTAAAACTATAATTATTGTGATAATAATTGTTAAAAGTAAAATGAATAACAAGGAAGAAAATGAGGTGGAGATTTTACGAGATGAGAATTCCTTTGAATTATGGAAATTTCAAATAGACATCTGTCTAAAAGCAAATAAACTGTATGATATGGTGAGTACAGTATATAAAGAAGGCGAATTAGATTTTCATAAAGATGCGAAAGCACAAAGTTTAATAATTAAAACGACGGATAAGAAAAATCAGATATATATAATATCATGCACCACAGCATACGATATGTATCAGAAACTGGTAACAACTTTCAGCAAAGAAAATGAAAACTTGAAAAATGATATGTTACAAAGATTTTTCAACTTCAAAATAAATAGTTCAATGTCACTTAATGAAAATATAATTAACCTAGAAAATATTAGATTCAAATTGAATAAAATGAAAATGAATTTCGACGATGACATGGTCATATCAAAGATTTTAAGCATACTTCAAGTACAATATAATCATTTCGTATCAGCCTGGGAATCAACATCTAAAGTGGAAAGAACTCTTTCAAATTTAATTAATCGTATAAATGCAGAAGAACAACGAGTAAAATTGACAGTCGATGAAAAGGAAGTGGCATTTTTTAACAAATCAAAGACAATGATAACATGTTATAAATGTAGAAAAAGTGGACATAAAGCAATAGAATGTAAAAATAAAAGTGACCAGAAACGCTGTTTTAAATGTAATGGGGAAGGACACTTTGCGAAGAATTGTAACAAGGCATGTAATATATGTAAGAAGACCAATCACTTAGAAAAAGACTGTTATTTTAGAGAGAGGAAAAACAACATGAATAAGAAAGAAACATTTTTGGCATCATCGGAATTAGAAGAAAATAAAATCAAATTTATTTTAGATAGTGGAGCCTCTTGCCACATGGTTAATAATGAGGAATTATTAACATCTTTAGAAGAAATAAAAACAGAGATATTGTGTGCCAATAGAGATAAATTATATTCTGAAAAAAGGGGGAAAATAAATGGAAGATCATGTGATTTTGAAAATGTATTATTAGTCCCAAAATTGTCAAGAAATTTGTTATCTGTTGGAACTATAACAGACAGAGGGGGTAAAGTGGTGTTCAAAAATAATAAAGTTGAAATACTGAAGAACGGTAAAAATATATTAGAAGGCAATAAAAATGAATCTGGATTTTTTGAAATTGACGTGATCAGAATGAATGAAAATGCATTTCATACTACTGAAGACTCTTTAGAAGGGCATCGTAAGATGGGACACATTGGCATAGATAACTTTGAAAAATTGACAACATTGAGCAAAGAAATAAAACTAAACGTAAATACTTTAAAAAATGAGATTTGTGAAATATGTGCTAAGGCTAAAATGATTAGACAGCCATTCAAATCCGAAAGAATAAAGATAAATACTGAAAATAAGGTTGTAATACCAAATGATTTAGAAAACATAAATAATGAGGAGTGTGTGACTGAAGAACAAATAGAAATCCTAGCTGAGTCAAATGAAAATGAAGAAGAAGAAACTCGAGAGACAGAGACATACATAAGACCAAGAAGAAACATAAAACCGCCTGCAAGATATGAAGAGTTTGTAATGCTAACCTACCAAGAAGCAATCACCGGAACAGATAGTGAAAAATGGAAAGAAGCAATAGATGAAGAGTTGAAATTATTGTATGAAACTGATACTTGGGTGGAAGTAGAAAATAAAAACATAAACAACATACTAGATACAAAGTGGGTATTTAAGATTAAGAATAATGAAAATGAGAAATCTGTGCAGTTTAAAGTAAGATTAGTAGCAAAGGGCTTTCAACAAAAAACAGATTATGACCTATCAGAAATTTATGCACCAGTAGCAAAATTGTCAACATTTAGAATCCTATTAGCAGTCGCAAATGAATATAGAATGATTGTTCAACAAATGGATGTTAAAAGTGCATTTCTTAACGGAGACATTCACGAAGAAGTATATTTACATAAACCAGAAGGAATGAAGAGAGATGGTAAAATATTAAAACTTAAAAAATCTTTATATGGGCTGAAAAGTTCACCTAAAAATTGGAATAACAAATTAAATGATGTTTTGTCAAAAGAAAAATTTATTAGATCTCAAAATGATTACTGCTTATATACAAGAATTAATAACGATGAAAGATTATATATTTTAGTATATGTTGACGATATTTTAATAATTGGATCAGATATAAATAAAGTTGAAAGTATAAAATATATGTTGTCAAGTAACTTTAAAATGAAAGATATGGGTGATGTTTCATGTTATCTTGGAATTAACATAAGTCAAAATCTGAATGAAAATATTATTGAAATAGACCAGAAAAGATATTTGGAACAGATGTTGGAAAAATATGGTATGGATCAATGTAAACCGATTGGTACACCTATGGACCCTAACACTAAATTGGAATATTTTGAAATACCAGAAAATATTGATTTGAGTCTTGAAACCAAGTGCCGTCAATTGATTGGATCATTAATGTATGCAAGATGCAGCCGTAGGGAGCAGACCAGACTTATGTGCTCCAGTCAATATTCTAAGCAGATTTCAGAGTAAACCAAGTAAAGAACTCTGGAATGCTTTGAAAAGAATACTCAGATACATAAAAGGTACGCTGGAATTAAAATTAGTGTATGAAAAATATAAGAATGGACCCAAACTGGTGGGATATGTTGATGCAGATTGGGGGCGGGATACAGAAGATAGGAAATCGACTTCTGGATACATATTTAAGATTTTTCAATGTGCAGTATCCTGGTGTTCAAGAAAGCAGACATGTACAGCTTTATCATCAACAGAAGCTGAGTACATCGCATTAAGTCAAGCTATTTGTGAAGGTCTTTGGATAAAAAAAAATATTATTAGACTTAAAACTTATGCAAGAAAATGAACAGATAGTTATCATGGAGGACAACCAGTCAACAATATGTGTAGCAAAAGGAACGGAACAGAAGAGATTAAAACATATAGACATAAAGTTTCATTTCATAAAAGATCATATTGAAAAAAAGGAAATTGACATAAAATACATTAATACGGAGTTGCAGGAAGCTGATATATTAACCAAACCAGTTGGAAAGAATATCCTGAATAGATTGTTGCCAAAAATTGGAATGATTTGATTATTAGTAATATGTTGTGTTATATATTATTATAGTGTGTTATAATTTGAGTAATAAAAAATTATTGTGTTGAGAGGGGGTGTTAGATAATAGGTATCTATTATATTGTAATATGACAACACAATAATTAGTTTTTAGTCTATGATTAAACTTTGAATAATTTGAATATTAAGAACGATTGGTTTTGTAATATAAAGAGTGTGTAGTAAAAAATGTGTAGCTGAGCTTTTAAAAATAAATATAAAATAAAGTAAACTGGATATTATTTTACCACCAACAAAAAACTACAAAGATCAATTAATTTTAACATGTATGAGAAACGTGTATAGCGCCGCCACAGAGATATTTTGATAATATTGCTAAATATCAAAATCCATCAAATATGTACCCATATTCTCTGTTTTATCGGAAGGTAGTTGAGGTAGTAAAGTGAGTATTACACGATATATTTTGTATGGGAAACGTGTATAGCGCCGCCACAGAGATATTTTGATAATATTGCTAAATATCAAAATCCATCAAATATGTACCCATATTCTCTGTTTTATCGGAAGGTAGTTGAGGTAGTAAAGTGAGTATTACACGATATATTTTGTATGGGAAACGTGTATAGCGCCGCCACAGAGATATTTTGATAATATTGCTAAATATCAAAATCCATCAAATATGTACCCATATTCTCTGTTTTATCGGAAGGTAGTTGAGGTAGTAAAGTGAGTATTACACGATATATTTTGTATGAGAAACGTGTATAGCGCCGCCACAGAGATATTTTGATAATATTGCTAAATATCAAAATCCATCAAATATGTACCCATATTCTCTGTTTTATCGGAAGGTAGTTGAGGTAGTAAAGTGAGTATTACACGATATATTTTGTATGAGAAACGTGTATAGCGCCGCCACAGAGATATTTTGATAATATTGCTAAATATCAAAATCCATCAAATATGTACCCATATTCTCTGTTTTATCGGAAGGTAGTTGAGGTAGTAAAGTGAGTATTACACGATATATTTTGTATGAGAAACGTGTATAGCGCCGCCACAGAGATATTTTGATAATATTGCTAAATATCAAAATCCATCAAATATGTACCCATATTCTCTGTTTTATCGGAAGGTAGTTGAGGTAGTAAAGTGAGTATTACACGATATATTTTGTATGAGAAACGTGTATAGCGCCGCCACAGAGATATTTTGATAATATTGCTAAATATCAAAATCCATCAAATATGTACCCATATTCTCTGTTTTATCGGAAGGTAGTTGAGGTAGTAAAGTGAGTATTACACGATATATTTTGTATGAGAAACGTGTATAGCGCCGCCACAGAGATATTTTGATAATATTGCTAAATATCAAAATCCATCAAATATGTACCCATATTCTCTGTTTTATCGGAAGGTAGTTGAGGTAGTAAAGTGAGTATTACACGATATATTTTGTATGGGAAACGTGTATAGCGCCGCCACAGAGATATTTTGATAATATTGCTAAATATCAAAATCCATCAAATATGTACCCATATTCTCTGTTTTATCAAAGATCAATTAATTTTAACATGTATGAGAAACGTGTATAGCGCCGCCACAGAGATATTTTGATAATATTGCTAAATATCAAAATCCATCAAATATGTACCCATATTCTCTGTTTTATCGGAAGGTAGTTGAGGTAGTAAAGTGAGTATTACACGATATATTTTGTATGAGAAACGTGTATAGCGCCGCCACAGAGATATTTTGATAATATTGCTAAATATCAAAATCCATCAAATATGTACCCATATTCTCTGTTTTATCGGAAGGTAGTTGAGGTAGTAAAGTGAGTATTACACGATATATTTTGTATGAGAAACGTGTATAGCGCCGCCACAGAGATATTTTGATAATATTGCTAAATATCAAAATCCATCAAATATGTACCCATATTCTCTGTTTTATCGGAAGGTAGTTGAGGTAGTAAAGTGAGTATTACACGATATATTTTGTATGAGAAACGTGTATAGCGCCGCCACAGAGATATTTTGATAATATTGCTAAATATCAAAATCCATCAAATATGTACCCATATTATCTGTTTTATCGAAAGGTAGTTGAGGTAGTAAAGTGAGTATTACACGATATATTTTGTATGGGAAACGTGTATAGCGCCGCCACAGAGATATTTTGATAATATTGCTAAATATCAAAATCCATCAAATATGTACCCATATTCTCTGTTTTATCAAAGATCAATTAATTTTAACATGTATGAGAAACGTGTATAGCGCCGCCACAGAGATATTTTGATAATATTGCTAAATATCAAAATCCATCAAATATGTACCCATATTCTCTGTTTTATCGGAAGGTAGTTGAGGTAGTAAAGTGAGTATTACACGATATATTTTGTATGGGAAACGTGTATAGCGCCGCCACAGAGATATTTTGATAATATTGCTAAATATCAAAATCCATCAAATATGTACCCATATTCTCTGTTTTATCGGAAGGTAGTTGAGGTAGTAAAGTGAGTATTACACGATATATTTTGTATGAGAAACGTGTATAGCGCCGCCACAGAGATATTTTGATAATATTGCTAAATATCAAAATCCATCAAATATGTACCCATATTCTCTGTTTTATCGGAAGGTAGTTGAGGTAGTAAAGTGAGTATTACACGATATATTTTGTATGAGAAACGTGTATAGCGCCGCCACAGAGATATTTTGATAATATTGCTAAATATCAAAATCCATCAAATATGTACCCATATTCTCTGTTTTATCGGAAGGTAGTTGAGGTAGTAAAGTGAGTATTACACGATATATTTTGTATGAGAAACGTGTATAGCGCCGCCACAGAGATATTTTGATAATATTGCTAAATATCAAAATCCATCAAATATGTAGGTACCCATATTCTCTGTTTTATCGGAAGGTAGTTGGGGTAGTAAAGTGAGTATTACACGATATATTTTGTATGGGAAACGTGTATAGCGCCGCCACAGAGATATTTTGATAATATTGCTAAATATCAAAATCCATCAAATATGTACCCATATTCTCTGTTTTATCGGAAGGTAGTTGAGGTAGTAAAGTGAGTATTACACGATATATTTTGTATGGGAAACGTGTATAGCGCCGCCACAGAGATATTTTGATAATATTGCTAAATATCAAAATCCATCAAATATGTACCCATATTCTCTGTTTTATCGGAAGGTAGTTGAGGTAGTAAAGTGAGTATTACACGATATATTTTGTATGGGAAACGTGTATAGCGCCGCCACAGAGATATTTTGATAATATTGCTAAATATCAAAATCCATCAAATATGTACCCATATTCTCTGTTTTATCGGAAGGTAGTTGAGGTAGTAAAGTGAGTATTACACGATATATTTTGTATAAGAAACGTGTATAGCGCCGCCACAGAGATATTTCTAGAAACAAAAGCGATTCTCGCATTCGATACGTAGGTATAGACGTTTTTCATACATACTTATAAACTTAACAACCTCAGTCCCTTACCTAGAAACGAGAAGCGGTAATCGTTCCATTTTTCGTCATATTTCTAGGGAAGAGTACAGTCAGCGACCGTAGCGACTGCTCGTTAAGGCCCTATTATGAAATATTCTATAATAATTACTAACCTTTATTTTATGTATTGGGTGCATGCTTATTTATTTATGCATACCTTAATCTATGTGTGTTTATCCGCGAATTAGTCTAACAGCACAGATATTCAGCACTTGTCTAAGCCGGCTGAAATCGGAAATAGGCGGGCCGTTGGGGCCTATTTCCCTCCCCCTTGGTGGGGGGGGAGGTTGTAGATAGAATTGTAGAATTTGAAACTGTAGTTGTATTAAATAAGTAGATTTTGAATCTTTATTTTCAATAACAGGCAAAATTCTCTCAAGACGATGAGCTCACAGCTGACCAGAATTGACCTTTAAATTCGAAGGGCAATCGAGAAAGATATAATTATTTGTTAGAAAAGTACTAAATTATTTGCAAAATGAATATAATCACGATGTGACGAGAAATTGTGCAATATTTATCTATTTAGTTTATGTCGCTATTATTGCAAATTAAATACAAATCAAGGAAGATTTAAGTAATCGTTATTTAAGTATGATGTTTTATCATATTTAATTTCAGAACTTATTGGTCTATTTTATGTTTCAGGATTATCCAGTTGAACAATAAATCTCTATTAGACTAAAACCACAACGTTTGGGTCCTTAGGTTAGTTTCTAGACGATCACGATATGGCCATTTCGTAGACGGTTGTTCTAGGTTTTCTAGATAATCTTTCAGATAGTAGAATAGAGCTGAGTTCAGCTTAGGATTATTCCATAGCTAGATTTAGTAGCCCTTGGCTTTGCAGATGGTCTGCTTTGCTCGCAGGGATTAGGTAGTTGCATAAATATGGTGCAATCGATAGTTTAGTTAAAATGGGGTTGCGTCATAATAGTGTCATCGTAGGTCACGGAACGTCATGCATCTGACATGAAGGTACCATCCTTTGGCTTTGTATGGAATCACGCGAATACCACGCGGACAGTCTGTATCAGGACACGCGCTGGCTGCATGGTCATCTAAGTACCTCTACAAAATAACATCTATAGTATATCAAAAACATAAATTAAAAATGGCGTCGAGCCTAGTCCGACCAATCATAGAGATATGCAGTCGCTGGAGGGGATGACTTGAGGTCTGGCTTGGAGGAATTAGAGGTCTGGTAGAGACAATTTCAAACCGTAACGAGAACTGCATTTGTATTGAGTACAGGGTGACCACGATACAAAATAAAAATCATAGTTATATATCTTTATTGCGTGGCGTACTACTCACAGAGTCGCCCATTTTTATGAAGGATGGTCACCTATATAAAATGGACGTGCTCTCCCTTCGACATTCTGAACCAAACTGGTATGCATACAACTTGGAAAATCACAAATCCCGACGCGGCAGGTAGCTACCACTACATATATACAATTGTGTGTACGTATAGGATCAAACCCCACCAATACAAATGTGATTCGCTAACAGTTTTGAAACGATGTATACCAACAGCGCGTTTCTCTCGGCGTCACTTCTTAGTCACTTCGTAAATTCCTGAGCTTTACGGCACATGTAGAAAAACTAGCGGTCAGCGCGCCTCTGGCGCGTGGACCCGCCTAACAGTTTTAGAATTTTTATAATAGATTTAAATTATTTAAATAAAATACCGCCGAGCGATTGTAATTGTAGAATGTAAAAAAAAGAAAAACTATAAACATTAATTTTGAAAATAAGAAATTGTTCTGTGCTTATCCATTGTACAATGTAAATATAATATGTGACTCAGTGAATAAACAAACTCTCAATTACATGATAACTTCTGATTCTTCTCACGAATCCTTCTTCAATATGAGACTGAAGAGTCCTGTCTCTCTACTACCGTGAACTAGCCGAGGTAGGTGTAAGTGTGACGAACTACAAACAAACTACAAAAATGCAAAAGGACGAGAAGACCAACGTGTCCATCGAAGAGACCAACTTCACCGTTACAATAGATAAACTTGCTTCCTTCAAATTCGACTAATTTGAATATAATATGAATGTTTCAATTTTATAAAATTTCGGTGCCTCCATAAAAGAAGTTTTCTAAAAAAATCAGATTTACGTCAATTAATTTTCGTATATTATTAGCACATTTCGTTTGACAATATAACGCATTGTTTAATAGCAATGAACAATGACAAAATAAAAAACAAAAATTTTAAAATCTTAACATACCTAATGAGTAACATTGTATGTAGGTAGGGCTGCCGTACGACCAGCATTTTCAAGACGTCTCCTTGCCCGGAATTCAAGAGAAAATTATGTCATCCGGAATTTTTTTAAAGTACCACAGTAGTAAGTATCTATTCACTAAAACAAATCAATCAACCATGTATTTTCTACGAAGGTGAATCAGGGTAAGTGTGGGGGAAGTGTAACTAATTAGTTTTTCTCAAAAAATTGGGTAACCCCTCCCTGATAGTAATTATTACCGCAGAAGGTTTTTATTATAATGCTTTTTTTTATTTTTGTATGAGTCGTACGACAAAACTTATTTTATCTGATCTTGTACAAAATAATTTTGAGTAATACTCTTTAAAAAAACGAAAATCTCTAATATAAATTAAAGTCGGGTTAGTGCGAACACTTAACACTCGAGATCGGCTCAACAGATTCTTCCGATGTTTAATTTATTGCATTCTTCTCCGCTCCGGATAACAAATAAAAAGTTGAAAAATGGATAAGAAATAATATAAAATATGATATTAAAGTTAGTATGGAACGATTTCATGCGACGCCATCTTTGAAAAAATCTAACAATAAAATTATTGTCTTCTGCACCAGCACCCTCTCATTCTCGCATACGTAATTGCCAGTTGCCACCCTTACAGTAGCCCGTTTCACTTACTCAGTTACTCCACCGTTTCGGGCGTTTAAGAAATTTTTCATACAAAGTAAACAAAATTGCGCTAATATTAGTATATTCTCGCGTTGATCCCGTCTGAGCTTTGAATATGAATGAAATATGGACGTTTTAGAATTGATATTATATTGGTTAGTTTATTTTTGTTTCTGGAGGTGCAGTGCACAATAAACGCCGGGCCGTCTCTGGTTAGGACCGAAGAGTCCACAGGACAACGTCTGTCGGGAAAGCTAGTCTCTAATATAAAAACTGACTTGTGTTTTGAGAACGTTTTATTTGTGAGGTTTATGAAATTTTCTTTAGGATTTTTTTTTAATTTAAAACACACCTTCATTCATAAGCTATTAGCAAAATATTTTCAGTTCCCAAAGTGGAGTATTTTTTTACAAATATCAGTTTTAGGTCAAAAGGTGGAAAACTGGAAAACGCTTAAATAGCTCGAAAACCACTGACATTAGACCCCTGCTCAATTGGAACAAAATTATTGCAAATAAGCTCTAGAATAGCCCCTTTCAAGGAATTGTTCGAATTACCAGTCACCCTGTGGAACAATTATTTTATTTATTTAATTCTTTATGCACATTAAAAATAGTGTATAAAAAAGTGGCAATGGCGGGATTATAGCCGAAGCAATCTCCAACATCCAACCACAGTTATTAACCACAATTATTATAAGCCCTATACACAAAATTATTGGAAACAATTAATGAGGAAGTACGGGGAGCATAATAGGCCATTTCAGGCAAGCGCGGATCCAGGGGGAGGGTCAGGGGGGTCATGACCCCCCCCCTGGGCATTATATTCTTAAGTACAGTACTTACATTTATTAATAAAAAAATCTACTTTTCTATTATAATTTCTTGTGGGCCATGACCCCCCTGGATCAAAAGTTCCATATATATATCAAATTTAGGAAATGACTTTTTTTTAGGAAAAGTAAAGTTTCTAGATACCAAATTTTGGAAATGACCATTTTTTTACTATGTGACCTCAAAAGCGCCAAAGCTGGATTCACCCTTGATTGCAGGTCCGAGCCACCAGGGTACCAAAGGTTCAATTTATAGCGAGAGCAACATTCATAAAAAATCGTTAAATTGGTATATACGTAGGTATACGTACCTACCTGTAAGACCGTTAATGCTTTCTCAAATAACTTAGAAAGACAAAACAAGTTGAACACGGGAATTTTATTGTATGTTATTAGGCTCTTAAGCGTACATTGAATCTATATAATAATTCAGAAATGTTTGTTTTTTTATTTGCCTTTGACAATACTTTACCGTTATGCGGGCGTTATGTCCGAGCATCACGCTCAAAATACAAATGCTACGTCAGATATTAATATGCCCAGAGCCGTACGAAATACTGGAGAAGGTTCTTAAATACAATTTGCTGCATTAACTTTAATATATTTAGAGCTATTTAAAAAAATCTATTTTTTTAGGATCTTCATACAAATTTCTCAAAAAGACTTTTGGAAACAAAATTACTCATGTAAAAGTTGAATGGAATCTTGGTATTACGGTATGAAAATGTAATAAAATAATCGTAGATTGATTTGTTATACATATAAATGTTATTCAAATCTTATTATTCTCAATAAATAAAGATTTAATGAAAAAATTTGCAAAATGATTCCTCCGTTTTGCAAATTTGACAGATAGCGCAAATCACCCTCTATGGGTGGAGAGCCTAATTAATTATCACACATTATTGTATGTAGCTAAGATTCAAACCAAAGAGCTCTCTCTCTCTATGAAAACTTGCAAATTATGTCGGTAGGTTCGTATAATATTATGAGGTCGGTAAAACAGAAATAATTGTGTCATTCTTCTTTTCCTGTGCTTATGTCAGTTATAGAGGTCTGTTAAGCAATGGGAAGCTAGACTAGAACCTGTTTAATTACCTACCGATCAAGCCTGACACTCGGAATCAAAAACGTAAAGCAAAACGGGTATAAGCTAGTGAATAAATAAAATATTAAAAATAAAAAATCGTGTCCCATATGTCACACACTGCTAGCGACAAACGTTACAATAGGGTATTTGACTAATTTCCAGAAACCGTTTTAAATTATTCTACGATACATTATAAGCACATTCTCTTTATATTTTCTGAAGATATGCCATATTTTATATGAAAATCATGTTTAAAGTTTAAATATCCAAAAACGCGCGTAAAACGCTGTCTTGTATAATGGCGGTCACGTGGTGCATTTTACGTCACACCATAGTATTGGTATGAGTTTGCTAACGTGTTGATGACTGTCATTTACTATAGTGTGACGTCACAGGGAACACAACTAATCACAAGGCGTTTTCATCGGTGACTAGTTCCATAGAAATATTTGGATTTTTATTACGTGTTTTTATAAAAAATAAGCCTATTTAAGTAGTAAAATAAAAGAAATAAGCTTTCTTGGGCCATTTTCAAACAGGATGACCACAATCTGTAGCTTATTTTTCATAGTGTCAAATACCCTATTTGTATGAGGTTAACAGCAGTCACGTGGTACATGTTGAGACCATGCGCAGTAGCACATTATATCTCTAGTAATATTTCTTCTCCAAGATAACCTTTGTTCGATAACAAGAATTAAGTAGGTTGGTATACATACATACATTTTATTTTACAGGATTAGGTACAAGATGACATCAATCAAATGATGTTTGGGAAATTCAAACAAAAACTGTGAAGTTTCACTTAACTACTTTTATCTTACAAAAATATAAATAGCATTTTTGTTTATATTTGAACTCTCACATCTGCCATTATCTGCCCTCTGCTGTGGAAAGAGACCCATCCTCCCAGTCTCCCTGGACGGGCTCCTTCCTTTGAATACTCGAACCCACCCTGACCACTCTTCCTGGTGAGGAGCCACTCCACTCCCCAAGCATGCGTCTTCTTTCATTTCTAATAAATAATCATAAGGGTGCTTATTGCAGTTTGGAATATTTCCCCAAGAAGGTGCTGCACCGGGGGCAGTTGTGGTAGTAGTCCTGGCACGCGTCCACGCAGAATGGGATCAGGCAGCAGCCAAACCAGCACCTGGAACAATTCATTTGTTAATCAACACCACCTCAGGGCACTTGTGTGATTAATGGGGTGACCACAGTATAACCACTCACCCAAGCAGACACAAAACTCCGCAGGAAATCCACGCCACGGCTCCGGACTCTTTAGTGACTGTGGTCGTCACATTTTGGTTGCACTTGGGGCAGAATATGTGTGACGGCTGCGACCCCAAAATTCTTGGAGCCACCACAATTGGGGTTACTGGAAATTTCATAAAACACAACATTGTGAGAATATACTTTATCCGAAGTAAGATAAGAAGTACAGTATAGTGATGTACTGAAGGGGAAATAGGAAATGTTGCGTTACCTTGTGGCTGCACGACGTGCACGGAGGTGCCAGGATGCTGTACTGCCGCCACGTAACTGGGCTGATAATTTTTCTGAAGTTCTGAGTTTTGCATGTTGGGGTAGGTTTGGTTTGGTGGTGGGTAGCTTGGGTTGCTCATGGCTTCAGATTGGTCGTAAGATGGTGGATTCATACTACATCTAGCAAAATATCACAAACAAATAATTAAAAAATACTGATGACGACCACCTCATCTGCTATCATATCGACACTGCAATCAAACTACAAAGAATCGATGAGCCATCACGTAAACACACGCATAGCAGATAAGGCAGATAAGATATCACTTGCCAGATTTTGTCATCATTGTGCCGTCGTGTTAAACCATTAGGACCAATCTTGTACACTTGTCCATAATATCATATTATGTTTGTAATAATTAAGTACACTCGCAATACAATACATTATATTCAAGTAGATACAATTGTGGCATGAATCATCCAAATGGATGCAATGCCAAAAAAATAAAAATAAAAAAGTAGATACAATTAGAACACAAATGACATTCTAAAAAATATGTAGAAAATATTACCTACTTAATCCTGAAAAATTCTATTCTTAATAACTCAAATAGGCACAGAAGAACACTGAATTCACACTACAGGAAAAAATGTTGGAGCCCCAGAATCTATCTTTCTCGCTCCAGTATTGTCAGAATGAGTCCACACCAATTATTGATAGGATAAGCCAGTGGTTGAGATAATATATCCCCCGACCCACAGTGGGTGCACTGTTATCTGCAACTGATTAAAAGACTATGCTCCATCTGCTGCTAGGAATCTAACATATGAAGTGTTAAACCAATGTTAAACACATTATCAAGTTTTTTTTATAAAATGATTCTGTACTCACCCAAAGTGAACACAATTAGACTCACTTAAAGCTTGTGTAAAGAGGAGGATAGTCGCACCTGGCACCTGGGATAAAACCCACCACCTCCACACAAAACAGTAGGTAAACCGTAGTAACCGTCGGGCTACCAACCACTTGACTCACTTCAGGCTTTTGTTAAATGAAACAATAGACTCACCTAACAGATGGCAGCTCAGATACAAATCAAGGAGAGTGATCTTCCTTCTCCGCATCCACTAATCCTAGAGTTTGTTACCAGGTTCAGTGGTAGTGACCAGCACAGACTCAATGCAAATAAATGGCTTTGCTTGTCATCTGTCTATAAATTATAATATTGTCTTTAATCTTATCTGTGTTGGAATGATTCATTGTTGATTAGAAAGCCAGATCATTGATCATTGTCTTATCTTTAAAAAATACATCTCATCCTCCCAATAGAATGCTACTTGGCCTTTTGAATCCTTGATGATGATTCTCACAATGTTAGACACTTGGCCTCTGATACCACTTGGCCACGACCATTGGTCTTTTGTGTTTGCAACTTTCATCACAGAATGCCATTGTCCATCCAACAGTCGACAATGGTTTTAGTATTACCTTCCCCAGGTGGTATTGGCGTTAGCACATCAATAGTGTACACTTCCACAGAATGTGAAGAGACGTTTCTAAGGCCTCCTCACACATACCTGCAGTTTGAATCTTCAGGAACGCCATGTGCTTTTTTAGCCCACAATGACCCATCAGAGTTCTTGCCATGATGCGTAGTTTTGCTAAGTGCTCATTGCAATAATGACCAAATTAGTGCTTGGGGACAAGGGAGAGTGGCATTGGAGTGGCCAGTACTGGTGGTTTCGGATTTAAAGTACCAGAAACAGAAACTAAGTAAGTGCTTTGGAATGTTTTGACCCCAGGATATTTTCCCATAGCGTCAAGGCATTGGATTTGTTCATATCTCGCAGGGTGTTGTAAGCCAGGTTTATAGGGATGCCGCAGTATGGCTCTGGTCCTCCCAGTTCCCATCTTTGCAAGTTTGTCAGCCTTTTCCCAATGCTGGGACAATAATCCCTGGTTAATGTATTTTGGTTGAGATGTTTCGTGTGTAAGCGTCCGTCCAGGAAGAATAAACAGAACGCTAGTACGCCAACATGTATGAATGAATCACCCCCCCCTTATCTCCGACAGATATTTTTTGTGACGAGGTCTTATCTAACCAAACGACTATTTATAGAACTGACATTGCATGAAGCTACTTTACAGTGATCCCTCATTTATCGTGCCCCCAGTTAGCATTGCATCCCCATCCCTAGGGGAAAGTATATTTGCACCTTGGACTAGAATTGGAACCATCAAGTGTCGATGGATGACTGTAGGGCATTTTATAGCAGTGTCTTTCAGCTCTTCCGCATGCTGCAGGGCACAGGTTACTGATTCTTTTCTTAGGAAAAAAAACACGCACATTTTTTTTAAAGTTTACTACTAAGGTTTCTTCTCAGCAACTGTATTTGTCTTATATTGGACAAGGCAGGTCACAAAAGACTAGATTTCCCAAGGCAACCAAACCCATATCGCTACACAAATAATAGTCAGGGACACTTCTATAAGCACATCTCTAAACAGGCGTGTGGCCTAAGCCTCAAACATGATACCTACTGTGCAGTGGGATCCAGTGGAATTTGCAGGTGGCGGATGGAAAATGTTTATATTATTTAAAATATATTCTTTATTACTTAAATAAGTATAATCATAATATAGCTTGTGATAATAAAATATTTAGAATAAAATAAAAGTACATACACCTAGGCACACATGAAACAAGTTGATTTATGTAGAATGGTGAGCCACTCTGAGGCCGGGCCTCTGTGTGATGCTAAACAAACAATCACACATGTTTTCTCAGTTAGAATGGCTTGTTTATTAAATAAATAAATGCATACATTAAAAAACACCATGGCAACACCAACACGCCGTTTGTCCTGCTCAGGAATATTTGCTTTAAAAGTATAAAAAGGACGATTCATTCCCTCAAAATCTCAACACTCCTCTATTCTACTCTACCTCAGGAACCAATCAGAGCTGCACAAGGGGTCGGTTCTCTGAGAAATAGGGTTTTATTGTCACTTTTATTGGTGTGGCCCCAAACAACTCAAGAGGTGCAAGAGTCCATAATGGAAAATAAAATATTAGATCTGTCAACTGTGTATTCTTAAACATCACGACGCCACCAAGTTGGCAGTGAGTCAGACAATAGAGGCGCGCACTTAACATAACACACAACGAAAATATATAAGTAAGTAATAATATCAAATAAGAAAAGATCCTTACTTGATTTGGAGAAAAGATAACCGAGTAGGAAGCAGAAGTAGGAACCAGGAGTCTGGCACCACCACTTAACCGTAATAAGTCACCTGATCAGCCTCTTAATCTATTCAATACCCCACACTAACTATGTACATATGGCAGCAACATATTAGGCAGGCAGGCAGGTAGATATAGCTGTTCTGTACAACATTAAGTACCTCTCACCACACACACACACATATATACATCTACATAACATCTACAATATAGAAACAACTGATCTAGTACAAATCAAAGTACAGAGGAAGCTAAAAAGGTGATGAATGCTCAATTGGCAGGTCAAACGAGAGCAAGCCAAACATAATGGCTACCAACAGTATTGTTGAGTTGGTGCTCCCGTGGTAACAACGTAAAAAGCTGTGGTTTGTATCTCGTAACCATGGGAACATCGATCAATACCATCGGCAGCCATTTTATTGCACTCGACATCAGGCTCAGAGCAGCCATTTTGTGATGAGGGTACCAATATAATAGGTACATACATATGAGTAGGTTAAGTAGGTTATTTAATTACACCTAGAGTATTTGCCGAAGAAGGTGTTGCATCTGGGACACTTGTGGTAGACATCCTGGCAGGCGTCCATGCAGAAGGGGATCAGGCAGCAGCCAAACCAGCACCTGCGGAACAATGACACACAGTCAGTAGGGCACACAAACCTAAAGTCCAAGATGGTCAAATAAAAGGCTTACAAAAATAACTGACCGACTTCGGTAGCCTAGTGGCAAAGGCTCCGACTTCAGATCAAGAGGTCCCGGATTCGATTCCCGGTCGGGTCAGAAATTTTCAATGATTTTAATTTCATGGTCAAAAATTTCAATTTTTCACTTGAAATTTCTACTCGGGGTTGGAATCCTGTCTCAGATTGGACAGGTCCGGTTGACTGGTAGTGAATGCTCCAAGCATTAAGTTCCCCCGTCTATACTGACACCAATGTATAGAAGTGTTAATTTTTTTTTAATAGGGACGGTGGTGTTTCTTAAAAAAAAATCAATGTGTAGCTTTTTTCAAGGAATCAATGTACATGATTGCCTTGTAACTGCTGTGTCTCATGAGAGCCGTGAGTGCAAATGAGATGGAGACATTTTCCGCTTTTCACTATGGTTTGTTACTATGCATAGAATATGTAGGCACTCACCCCAGCAGGGCTATGGCGGCGCAGGACAGCCAGGCTAGTGTCCCAGGCTCCGTGTTAGTCTTGGTGGTCACATTCTCTTTGCAAGTTGGACAGAAGATGGTTGTGGAGCGAGGACCTAACTGTTGGGTGATAACAACTGGAACTACAAACAAACACACACTTCAATATCCATACATACCTACATGTGCATTATTGAATCAAATGTTTGATGATATTTATTTAGATTATGAAGTTACCAAAATTATTCTACTTATACTATACAGATTTAGATGTCACCATAGTTTAATATCTATTTTTATGCTATCATTCAATTAATTAGTGTTCCATTTTAAGAGATACATTTTTTAAAAACCTAATCCACTACAGGCTTACAAGCGTGTTCTACTCCTATCTAGAAAGCTGGCTTAGTATGATCACTTTACATTAACAAACTTCATTGAAATCCCTGCAGGATTTGAACCCGCATCCCTAGCTATCTCAAGCAGAGACGATATAATATATATATATATATATATAGTGCAGTGCAGCAACGTCTTAAACACAAGATAAGAGAGGTTTTTCATTACCAGGGGCCATCCCACCCTGCACTCCAGCCACGTACACAGAGGAAGCCTGCATCTCCATGGGATAAGGCTGGGCATTGATGGGAGCCTGTGTGGGGTAATGCTGTGGTCCCGCAGAGTATGGTGCACCTGCAAACAAACATCACCCTTTTCACAAACTGGACAACAGACAGTAGCGAATGAATAGTGAATAAGGAGTAGAATGGTACCTGCAGTTGGATACGGATAAGGTTGTCCAGCGTTGGGGTAGGGCTCTCCTGCCCCAGCATAGGGAGCACTGGGGTTGCTGGGCACTTGGAACCCTATCTGGCCTGTGTTGGGGAAGGTGGGGTTGTACTGAGGGTTGGGCATCCCTTGAGACTGCTCGTAGGAGGGCGGGGGCTGCTTTTCCATGCTGCTAATACTTCAACAGAAACAACAAACTTTTCTGTCCGAAATCAAACACTGTTATTTTGTTAAGTACTGATACAATTAAAACGAATGATGAGTTTGTTGACAGTTTTGGCCGAGGGAGCTTGTTACTAGTCCATTTTCAATGATGTAAAAATAAAAACACAAGTCTTTGATTTGTACTACTTGCGAGATGTTTATTTATAACCTCAAACTATTTTTCTAGAGCGACTTGTCCCTTCCTTTGGATAAAGTAATCTTTGTTCATCCAAGAAAGAAGCAGTCGCTCCATCTCGTTGCTCACTTGTTTGTGGTTATAAATAAAAATGTATAGGTATAGTAGTACTAATTTAATACTGTTTTTTTTTATATAACATCAGCAATAATTAGTACCTGTTTAGGTGCTTGCGTTATGGTTACATCAATAAGAGATTTCACAATGCAACGGCCTATGTTCTACTACTAAAGACGAAACATATAGCAACTTCAAGAATAATACAGATCAAAGAATTAATTATCATGTAATAAGGCAAATAACAGGTGTAATCTCACAACACAACATTGTGTCAAATTAATAAATATTGCGCGAAAGGTTTATAATATTCGGCTGAAGTAAACTAATCTCCGAAAAAGCTCTCAATGACACACCTCCCTATGGTATGTACAATAAAAAATATGTAGACAGTAATTAAGTATCTATATGACATTGGAACATACCTACAAAAAATGATTCGATAGAAAAATAGTATATTTAAACCGAAATGATAGCACCGAATATTTTTATATATTGTTATGCCAACGATTTCACACCTTGTTTACCAAATCCGACTCCAAATTTGATATTTAGATCCAATATTTCAAGGCTTATCTCGATCAGACTGATCAAATGACTAGCACCAACAATCACCAACAATTAAAACACTTCCAAATAGTTTTCAAGGACTGACAGAACCATAGATAATAATAACAAGCTTTTTTACCATCATCCATGACATTTGGCTTGGTGTGAACCCTTAGCCAATAATTACATGCTGCGCAGCAGAGATAAGATAAGAACACCTAGAAAGCCGATTCCGATCCATTTATTTACCCATTTGTATTTACCCATTTACCAGTAATTGCTGTCCATTCGTGAACATTTGTAATGTCAGACATATGTTCTGTGATGTCCGTGATGTCAGACAACAATCTTATATTCAGTGTTGCCAGAGTGATGACATTTTAGTTCATCAATAATTAATTTCTACTCTTTTTAGCCAGACTGTAATTCCGTGCAGTTATGTATGCTTTCTTTTAGGCTTGATTTCATCACTAAAGAAAACAAGAAAACGAATCTCGAAAATAAACAGTCAAAGGACCATTGATTCTGACCGTCGATATCATTTTTGAACATTACTATCTTTATTAGTATTGTCTCGGAACAGGCTTAGGTCTAGTGAGGCAATATATTCCATTACACATATTTATATTATATTGTATTATGTACTTTTCTTTTAGAAAAAAAAAAATATACAAAATATTTTATTTCACGTGACGTTTCATAATATACCTCAGAAGTCATGGACCTATTGAAAGTAGGTACTTCATACATCCATGCCATGAGGCAAGTTTTGCAGTATCGTATAGCTGAATATTTTGTTTCGTTGCCCGCCGCAAATTTCATTTTCATACGGCCCACATTGTTACGTTTGAGAAATGTACAGTCAAAATCAAATCTCCCTTTGAACTCCACTCAGGAGCATAGGGAGGCAACAAGAGCTCTCCACTGTACAGTAGTTTTTTTTTAATAAATAACACTATGTACCTATATATATATATATTATACGAGTACATATGTGTCAGTACTCAGTATAGCCGGCGGAACTTATAATGCTTGTAGCATTCTCTACCATCAGTGTGTACCAGTCAACCGGTCCCGTCCAATGAGACAGAGGATTCCAATCCCGAGTAGAAATTTCAAGTGAAAAAACACATTTATTATTTATTTAATTTCATTATTTTACGTACCTAAGGCTTTTTCCGTGTGAAAAAACTATGCATGTAAATGATATTTTCTATGATGAACGTTCTTCATAAAAGAAGAAAAAGTTATTTTATTGCGACTCTCCGCCAATTATGCAATTATTATAAATTTATTATTCTTGAATTTGGTCCTACTTATGTGCATTCAAACCTTTTGGTTGATGGTGTCAAAATGATAGTAACTTAAGTACCTAAACTTGGGTGATATAGATATTATAATAGATTTAAAAAATCATCAAGGTAATTTCTGTGTAATTGATTCGGAGATAAAACAAATCAACAGTATGAAGGGTAGTTCAGCTGTTTCATTCCCTCTTATTTTACAATCAGCGGGTGGAGTGAGATAGACATAAAACATAAACTCGTAAGGGCGTTTATAGCGGGAAAATCTGTCTCTAAGCGCCTCAGTCGCATCACTGTTTTGATTTCAGTGTGGGAGGCAGGGGGAACTTTTCCGCAGGACCATTCGCTTCGCTGTTTTATTTTTGATGGGTGAGTCTCGGATTGGTATTTGTTTATTATTGTCATGTCACATACATCTTGCACAGGTGCCTATTAGGTATTTAATCATTTTATTTGTCTAGTAAGCTTTCAACCCTAAGTTTGCGCAATATTCAAATGTACCCGTAAAATCATAAATACTTACCTACTTGTAATTCTATACATTCTTTAATTCGCGTAAATAATATACCTACTCACTTAAATAATAAATACTGGAAATATTATGTTCATTCGTGT
The DNA here is from genome assembly GCA_963576905.1 of Mystacides longicornis. Classification (NCBI taxonomy): domain Eukaryota; kingdom Metazoa; phylum Arthropoda; class Insecta; order Trichoptera; family Leptoceridae; genus Mystacides; species Mystacides longicornis. The sequence continues at coordinate 37,932,647 of OY756424.1, forward strand.
TAGATAAAAAGAGTATTTCATAATTATTATTGTGTGTTCAGAGTATACCTATTATGATAGCATAGGTTTTTCTTTTGTATTCTATTATTTTCCATATGAACGCCTTCCGTTTGCATTTTACCTGTTATTTGGACACTCCCAAGTGCCCGAATGAATTATTAACCGGTTCACTCGTCCACTGTCTAATTAACAAAATAAAATTATTCTAATCTGCGGGGTTGTATGCTAGAAATTTCTAATGAAAATCACCTGAGAAAAGATTTACAAGTATGACTTGAACCTGAGTTCCTGAGAACTGTACCTATATGTTAGAACCTAGTACAGAGACAGATACAAATAGCTTTGAAGTTGTTAATTAACCAAGAGAAAAACATCATAGTGTTATTGTTCCAGAACATGGAATATAAATAAAGAATGAAGGGTGCAAACAGTGTGACAGCTCAAGTGTAGTGTGTAGCAGCCAAATAATATAGCGCACCCTGAGGGTAACTCACACCCACACTGACTGCAGCAACTCTAACAATGATTCCCTTCTTGCAGTTCTGCATGTGACAGTGTGCAGCCTACTAAGACTTACCATGTGGCTCAGCTGCACTGGTGTGACGGTGGGTCCAGCAGTGTAGTGCCAGGATATCTTCATGCAGCATGTGATTCTCCTCCACAGCCTCCCTTCCTTCTCCCCTCTTCACTTCATACACCCCGCTCTCCCACTCTGTCCTGAATCCTGACTAACCTTAAGAGTGGCCGCCTGCACAGCCCCCGGACTTGAGGCGCAGGTGTTGGTGTTAAATTAACAAAGTAGTCTGTGCCAAATTTATATAAGTTGATGTGATATTTTAGAAGTTATATAGGTACCTAGTATTAGTGTTTAGTGGTTAATTTGTCATATTGAGATGGTGGTTGTGGCATAATAAGGTCAAGTGATGTGGCTCTCGGTGGTGTTCTGCAGCAGGGGATGGCTGGCTGTCCTGTGCCTGCTCCTCCCTCTGATGACCAACACAAGTGGTAAGTGTTTATCTTGTTGCGTGTTTGACACTGGTTTACAACACTAATCACCTCCCCCACTATCCTATGTTTAGCTGATTGTCTTAGTCCCCTATCCGCGGCATCTCACCTACGAGATGATGACATGTTTCTGATCCTTCTCCACAGATTCAAGTACAGGAACCTGCCAGACACTTTTGGTTGTCTTAAGAGGGTTTAAATATCCAGAGAAATTTCTTGGCCAGTCTAAGAGGGTCGACAAGTTATTCTAATGGTTTTTTGTTTCCTTCATTCCTTTCATTTTATTTCTTCTTGGAAGAATTTCCATTTCCTGCAGCACTCTTTGACATTCGACACAGTGTTACCACCTTTGGGAATTTTTTTTAAACAAACTTAATAAAAGGTCATTCCAAAAATTTGGTATCCATACTGGAGGACGTTGCAAAACCCGAACTATCCGGGTGAAACTCAGACAAGTGGCAACACTGATTTGACATGTGCCTACTAGTACCGGAAGAAAATGTCATTTTTATTCTTATCCAGTTGATTCAGGTTTGAATGCCATGTACATGTTGTAAGTACCTGAATTATACTATGAACATATTGCAGGGCACACCAGCCAGCACTTGGACAAGATGAAGATTTCTGCAAACAAGAACCACACAGCAGCCTGGAACATAGCCATGCTACAGGCTCATACCTCCGCACACACAGAGCATCTCCCCAGTGACCAGGACCAGGACTCCAACAGGAGTGGGGGGCCTGCCCCTGATGTTGCGGTGAAACCTGACACCAGCACACAGTCTCTGGAGCAGAACTTAGAGGATTATTACAACAGCGTGGATATTGAGTTTGAGAACTTAAGTGAAAATGATGGAATCATTAATGTGGATGATCTAGAATCTTTGTTGGCAAAAGGCAGCACACCCTCCAACACTAGCACCCCCACTGCGCTGGCTCATGAGAGTCCAACCGTCTTGGACAATCCACTATCTGTCAAACACACAGAGGAGAGTAGCCATGTGCGCTCTAAAAGAAATTTCAAAAGTAAAGAATTATCCGAAGATGATATAGAAGAGGAAATGTATGAGGAGTTGGTAGAATCTTTTGACGAAGAAGAAGAAAACACATCTGATCCCACGGTTAGACTGGAGGATGGCGACACCAAAAAGGAGAAGTACTACAGAGATACATTCATGGACCGCATCATCGAAGACATGAAAGTGAAGAGGCCCAAGCTGCTGATAAAGAAACAAAAGCGAGATGTGAAGTTGAGCCACGCCAGAGATAGAGAGCTCACGGGAGACACCGTGCTGCATCTCAAGAGTGAGATCAGTGACGTAATCAAGTCCGAGACTGACCTCAAGGGAACATTGCTGCCGCCCAGCGAGCACCGCCCTGTACAGAACCCTCCCTCTGACTCCTATGTGGATAACTTCATGATCCATCCCAGCGAGTTCATCCAGGACAGCACTCCCTTCCAGAAAGAGGCGGCAAACCTCGGCACCTGGAACCTTGAAGGAGGCAAATCCATTGGGAGTGAAAACAACAAAAGATACAGAAAAGATGCGGCAGACACAAGAGAGGCATTTGAAGACAACACCACCATCCATAATAATAATTCCAACATTGTATTGGCCATGCTGGACTCCAGGAAGGTTCTCAAATGTCACTTGCCCATAAAAGAGAGCAGAACTATTGTGTGGATCAAGGATGGAGAGGTGAGGAACTGTTTTTCTTGGACTAATTCAGTTAACCTTTGCTCTTAAATAGTCCCAAAAGATAATTCCTTGGTTGATTTCAGAGAATTCCAAGTCATGGTGCAGCCAGTTCAGGATATGAGATGACTCCCAGAGGAGACATTGTCATCAAGAGGATAGGGCGGGAGCACCAGGGCAAGTGGAGGTGTGAGGAGCAGAAGGCAGCCCAGGACAACTCACTGCACTCGGCTGATAAAGACAGGGACCTCATAGTCATGGGTAGGTGCAGGCGCCTCTACAATATTATTCTGAGGTGGACAGATGTTCTGTATCACAAAATAAGAGTTTATTAAAAAATAATTTTTTAAAAGTTCCACACAATCAATAAGCACTTTTTCAAATGTTGGAGAACTTATGAGCTCCTTTTTCACCTTTAGTCATGTACTCCAACATTTCAGAATCTCCATCTGCCCCATACTTGGAGGTGTTTGGACGTCGGCTGGACCCTGGAAATGTGTTCCTTCCCGCTAGAGAGGGCACCGAGCTGGTGATGGCCTGCCACGTGGAGAGAGGCACCCCAGCACCCTCCCTACGGTGGGAGACCAGCAAGCCTATGCACATGCTGCATCAGTTCAAACAAGGAGTGCAGTTCACGTCTGCTGTGGCCACCCTGGTGGTGAGGCGATCCCACCACAACACCACCATCAGCTGCCTGTGCGAGCATCCCTCCCTGCCTGCGCCCACCCTGGCCTCCACCCTCCTGCATGTGCAGTGTACGTACCCTCTACTGAATTACTCATGTCACTCATGACATCCTTGTTGCAGCAGAGTGCAATGTAATGGAGAAATGTTTCAGATGCTCCCAGGTTTGGTATCAGCCGCACTCCTGGCTTTGGGTTCCCACTGGAAGAAGGTTCTGCCGTGTCCCTAAAATGCGATGTGGACAGCAACCCTCCCGCCACTCCTACTTGGAGGAAAGATGAGAGGGAGCCTCCTGTAAGAATGCAGTGTTTTATCTCATGTGACTGGTGTCCTCATCTCTCTTCAATCACAATAATATTAACTAGTTGATATGGTAACAGGTGGAACAAACAGACGACGGCTATCTGAACTTCACCTCTGTTAGGAGGGAGCATTCCGGCTGGTACAAGTGCAGCGCCACGCATCCTCTGGGGAACTTCTCTTCCATCGGCTACTTCCTCAATGTCAGATGTAAGTTCCCTCCACCAGTCCTTCCCTCTTGACTTCTCAATACTCTAGCCATAATATTAATTAGAGATTGTTTCTGTCACACAGATGAAGTAGAGTCCGCCACGGAGCAGCAAATATACCACCAGACCCTCAGTAGGAACGAGGAGAACCTGGCTGGCGGAGTAGTGCAGTTGCAGTGTCCTCCTGGTAATATGCTGGACTCTGGAGTGGTCTCCATCCTTTCTACCTTGCTTTCACCACTCACCTAATACACCATTCTCTATTTGTTAAACATCAGGTAGCGTGGGATGCTGGTCTAAGAACACTCCCGCACCCCCGTCCTCAATACCCGTGGGCCTCATCAGGCAGGACAAACAGAGTGGCAGCTACGCCTGCAGTGGCTTGTCCCAGAGTGAAGCCAGTAGGCTCCATGCCATGCTGGGGGAGCAGAAGGCTTTCACTGGAGGTGAGTGTGCTTGTACCCTAGTGCTCCCTACCTGTCTGCCCCCACATTGCCAACGTGATGTTTTGCTTGCAGGAACTCCAATAGTTTATCCGTCCAACGCCAGTTTGAGTGTGAGAGCGGGGCACAGTGTGGTGCTGGAGGGAGAGTTTTGCATGGAGTCTGGGGAGCCCCCCGTCAGAGTGGTGTGGCTGGCACAGGGCAGGGCGCTCAAGCTGCCCGACCATTACAACAGGATCACCACTCACCACTCCAAGCCCTCTGTATGTTCCTTCACCTAAATCTATTCTTACACCTAATAAATACCCTTCTCATGTCATTTTAGTTAACATGGTTTGTTTCCCCCCAGAATTCTACTAGCACGATGGAGTGCAATGTGGCTACACTGTCTGTCAGCAAGTCCACAGCGAGTGATAGTGGCGAGTACAGTCTGGTGGTGCGTGGCAAGAGGGGTGTGGGTGAGGCCATATTCTATGTGCAAGTGCTGGAAGGTGTGCAGCAAGCTGTGTTGGAGCAGGCCTACAGTGGGGCGGCCTGCCTGAGCCCCCTGCCCATCCTCTTAGTCCACATCATGTTACTCATTAGACACTGTTGCTATTAAACTTTCTCTTTCTGATGTACACTTTTATTACACATAGGACACCTTTGATTGTAAAGCACCTGCGACTGGAGTAGAGGGGGACAACACAGTTCAAAGATAACAAATGCAGTAGATTTTTTTAATTGTTTTTAACAAAATACAAAAATTTGTTATTAAAATCACATTGATACAATATAGGTGTGGATTTCATCCCACAAGACAATACAATATTAACTAACTAACTATGAAATAGTAAAAAATACCTTTATACCCTTGTTGGTACAAAGTGAAATACATGTAAGCAACTAGGTATGCAAGTCTAATGGTAGTCCCAGGGACAGGACACATTCACTCCGCAGCTTATATACACAGGGGGGTTACAAATTATTTAATACATACAAGAATAAATAATGATTATTATTATTGAACTAACATTACAATTAGGAGGTCCGCCCTCTGCCCTCCCCAACCACACTCTGCAGTGCTGCTGCTGGATGAGATTATTTTTAGGAGATAAGCAGTTGCCATTTGAGCGGAAATCAGACCTGGGTTATATTATTAAACCTTCCAATCTCAACCTAAACACGCATATCCACACACATAGTTCTTGATTGATCACACTATGTCTAGTAGGTATAGAAAGAATGAGGCGTCCGAGCAGATTCTCGCGGGAAGTAGTGGTTGTATTCTGCCGTCTGGTGTTGCAGCTTACTGCAGAGATACTTTGGGTAGGACCACTGTGCGACGACTCAGCCAAATTCTGGAATTAAAATGGAAAACATTTTTCTTCTACATTGTTCATTTTAGACCTTTACGCATACGCATTGTAACATCAGGAGTGCGGGTAGGGTCCTGTTGAGGGACCAACAACATTTGAAATTCAGTGAGCACCTGCTAATCTTCATATTTTTTTGGCTTAAATCAAATGCATTTTTTAAATACTAAATAACATAACATACTTAATACATGAATTATGTTCTACCACACTGCCATCTCTTGAAATAAAAATTAACATTACAAAATCGTAGAAGAATCATTTTTATTATGAACTATCATAGCACTTGGTCCCGCATCAGAATAAATAATAATTGGTGCATTAACTAAATTTCAATTACTTTTTTAAAATATTCACTTACAAGGAAACTTCTCGAGGCCGAGACTATAACAAAAAACAATTGGATGTGAATAACAGAATTTAATTCATCTTAAGGTGCATTTGTACCAAACGAACAAAGAAATGAAAAGAGTTGAAAGTAGAGTATATTTACCTAATGGTTGATATAGTCACCAAGCAAATAATAACCAGAAAGAACTGTCATCGCCTACTTTTGTTTCTTGTTGTTGTTTCCATGGTGTCCAGTATCAACCATTAGGAATATATAGGTACTCTACTTTCAACCTCTGGGTCTTTGTTCGTTTGGTACAAATGCACCTTAAGATGAATTAAATTCTGTTATTCACATCCAATTGTTTTTTGTTAGTCTCTGCCTCTGTTTGTTAGGTATACTCGTAAATGCACCTTTATAGTATATTGATTCTGGGGTGAGATGAAATTCAACAAATCAGCTTAGTGTGTCCATATCTAAATAATTCCTCCAAGCATAAACTTGTATCAAGTGGTTCTGTGGGAGGAGCTAATTACTTCCACTAGTGTATCTTGAGTGTGTCATAGTGGATAGAGCACAGAGCACTTACCCTAGGCCAGCCCCCAGCAACAGGGAGAGAATGTTGGACAGCAGTAGGGTGGAGAAGATGTCGGCACTGAAGAGTGGACGGCCTCCTATGCGCGCCCTCCTCAGAGACAGCCCTCCGCCATTCTTTTTGTTGAGATAGTTGGGGTGACGGAACTTCCAGTCTCTGCACAAACACAGTTGCATGAGAATGTTGGTTGCAAGGGATGGAGAAGGAGTGGTAAAGGACAACTTACTTGGGAGGGATCTGGTCTGGACGACTGCTCCACTGCCAGACCCACTCAGCACTATTGAGCTCGCAGTCCTTGGTGCTGTGGTTGCTGCTGGTGTTGTACCCCCCCTCCATCAGGCCCCGCAGCTCGTCCTCTGTGCTGCGCTCTGTGTTGGGTGTGTTGGGGGGACTCTTGGGACTGACACACAACATTCACATCACATTACAATACATCACAGTACCCTCACTTCTAACTGTAAGACACTACCACTGTAGCAACATCAACTCCCTATTAATTCCCCTGAATAAAATGCAAGTTTTTTCACCAGTTTCCGTAAAAAATCAAATCCCTTTAATTTTTCACAAAAAATTTTGGAGTCATGTTAAATTTGGGGACAGAACAGTGCTCCAAAATGTGTAGGAAGTGTGGAAAAATCACTAGAGACTCCTGTGTGAGTCTCTTCCAGTGATGCATAACAGACACCAGAATCTAGGTGAAGTCCTAATGGCTTCAGAAGAAACCAAAGAGCTAAACAATTCTTCCAGAAGACTGGACTGAGCGTCCCACTCTGGTAAGGCCAGGCACAATAGTTCCATAATGGGACGCATTAGGAGGCAGCAGTCCGGCAAATAATAAACACTGCAGTGTAATTGGTTTGTACACTGTCAACGATAATTATGCACACATTTCAAAATGAATTGTTGTACTAAAATGCCCCAATATACCTGGTTCTGCCAGAGGAAGCCAGAGAGTGCCTGGAGGAGCCCTCCCTCTGCGCCTCCCTCAGCAACCTCAGATACTCCTCACCAGCTACTGCCAGGGGCGTGTTACTTCTGCCCCCCAACTCCACCCACGAATCTGCAACATGCATCATGGACTCTACAGTGAAACAACAAGAGAAACACGGTTAGTTCTGTGGCAGCTTACAGCTACAGAGAGATTGCTGTACTGTCCAGACTGTCCTTCATGTTGGGGACAAACAACTAACTAACACCAAAGCATTACAGAGATTTCTTCAAATTACCTCTGCTTGACAAGGATGAGATGGTCTCTTTAATTATCTCATTCCTTTTCTTTTTATTTAATAAAATAAATAAGGATAATCTTTCTATATGTTTTTTTAAAATTAAACTTTTATTAAATAAACAAATATACACAAGCAAACAGAAAGATACAATAAGAAACTTATTTACACAATATTTTACACAGAAACAGTGCAACAAATGAGCGGAACCCGTTAAGTCATTTAAATGACTTGTCAACACGTACCGCTCACTTCCACCCTCAGTTTACCGCATCATAATATCCACTTACATATCTATTTAATACTAATTATACCCTGTCTAGTTTCGCAAGCACAGGTCATGCATGGTCACAGGTCACATGGTCACAGGTGATAAAGAAACTGACATTTTTTGCCATATAATTTTATTTGCCATGTATTTAGACTATTTTATGAATACCTCCAGAACTATCAGCCCCAACTAAATAAACCTACCAAGTTAGCAATACTTTCTCTTTGGAGTTATAAAAAGTATCAGTGATGAAACATAAGGTCAGACAAGTTGAACGTCCTGGCGACCAATCTTATCAAGAGTTCACTCAACTACCTATTCCCAAACACTAGCGCAGCTGTGTAATGAAAGACCTCCCAATGCCTTTACTAGTGGCAATGCTGGAGTACACGACTTGTGATTGGTCACATCCCAAAGCTATTCTAACTTTTTAAGGACCTCATGGTGGTAGCAGTAATGTACATAGACTAGTGGTGCTCCTACATAATAACTTTTCAGGCAGACCTACACCCCGCACCCCTTGGTCAGTGCCTTGTCTCCCCACTCTGTGGAGGACATTCAACCCTCCAGAGGACAAAGACTCAACCAAGGACATGCAATGACCTCATTATGTCTGCACATGCACTCAATTCTATTGTTGTCTCACTCTCTTATTAGGATCTGTGAAATAAAAAGCCTGCAAAGTAATCTTCAAGGACAGAAATACAAGCTAACATTAGCGTTAAGACACTCCACAAAGTGAGGCGTCCACCGTCCACAATGAACACAAATTTGATTACGCGCGGCTGCCTGAATTTGCGTAAATAATAATATCACCTCCCACTCTCTAGCCAACTGGTGCAAAACACAACACTATTGTGCGTAATACGGCCAGGCGATTGTTCAATTTGAAGCCTACATCATAATTATTATTCCTTAATAATAATTTTTCATAATCTCCATACCTACGTAGCGAGCTAGACGTTTCATATCTACTACCAAACAACACACTACGTGACGGCAAAACCTCAAGTGTGGAAAACTATTTCCATGACCGTAACTGGTAAATTAATGCGCAACGTCATTTGACATGGCTGTTTTAGTCCAATGATGACCCCTTCCACAAATATGGGAAATTATAAACTATATCAAAAACAAATTATAAAAATCCATCACAACAAATCTGCGCACATAAAGAAATGTACCTGTGAGTTCCTCTGTGTTGATGTTGCTCATTTTGTCTCCAGAGATGAGGTTACTCACTAAAAATAAGATAGTTTATCAAAAACTGCAATAACTATTTTAAATATAAAATAAACAATTATTTAGTGAACAGTGCAAGAATCTTTATCACGACGCAGAACTCAAAAACTCATACACCAGCACTCCGCACTAATAGCACTAGACACAAAAACAAAACATTTCACCCGCTGATAGCAAGCTTTGCTTTGTCTGACGCAGGTGTTACCATTGTCTACATGCTTTCGTCACTTTTTTTATTCTCTTCGGATTTATGCTCTGGGATTTATTTTAATATAAAATAAATCCCAGAGCATAGACCACTATCGATATACTTGGATATACCCAAATTGTCGACTAGTCACACTAGTGTATATAAGCTACTACTCAACGCCAGTATGTTCAACACGTAGTAGCCAAAATCGCACCTCATCGTCTGCTTAACAATGACTCTCTACTGCAGACATCTTTGTCCCTACAGTGAAAAAGCAGAACTAAAACTAATACCTCCCCTTTCGTTTTGCACTGAGCGACGCGACGATCCTGACTCAAGAAGAATCTTTTGGTCCAGAGTCCATAAGTAGTCTGTGGTCCAGGCCTTGAAATGCGATGGATATGTAAAGGAGCATGTGTGAAAGAATGAATGGAATAATAGTGTCATTAAAAATGAGTGTCACAGAATCATTGAAGAGTCACTAGTACACTAGTTTCTGCCTGGTTAGCAAGGAATGAGTCGTAGAAGCGCATCAGCGAGCTAATTTGGCATTGGACCCTCCATAACATATATAGTACCTTTGGAGCTTAATAACTTGACGACCATGGCCATAGGTGCACTTCAACTGTACCTGAACCGATCATGGACGCTCCACGCAAATTTGCTCCATAAATGGCAAATCGCCTCAGGCTCTACAATGTCTCAATGAATTGAATATTGTTTTGTAAGCGTGTGACCTTGGACATGTAATGTGTGAACTGTGTTTTTTACCTTTATTATGACTTTACATTTTTACGAAGATCACTCGTGTAATTTCTAATTCGAAATGGTTGGTAGTCTAGCGGCTACGGTGCCGGCTTTCATACTGTTTCGTATCGGAGGTCGTGGGTTCGATCCCAGGTGCCGACCATCTTCCTATTTCACGACAAAAGCTTCAAGTAGCTTACTGTGAAAGAGTGTACTTGTGTTCACTTTGAGTGAGCACAACTTCATTTAATTTTAAAAAATTCACTGCAACTTCCATACACGTATATAAAATAAATAATGCCCCAAAACATTTTCCCTAAAATTGTCGTAATTTTCTGTAGACAATACTGTTCATGTTGTTTAGTCATGTTATATCCGAAATTTTAAAATGAGATAGCAAAATTGTGCACATTCATGAAAATGGTTCCGTTGAATAACATTTCATTACTGTACAAAGTAAATGTACCTTTTTACTCGGCTCCTCATATTGTTTACAAACAAAGAATGGACGTCAATAATATACCTACCTACCTAGAGATTATTATTGAAAATTCGTCCACACACGTTTACGTACACACTTATTTATATACTTTGGTATGGGTTTCAACTTCAACTACCATGAACATAAAAGGTAGGTTGTGAAATAAAAATATGAAACACGCTGCAATGAAGCAAGTTGCACTGTTTCATGCTTTAATAGGTAGGTAGGTATACACGAAGGGTTTTCACACGTAGTAGGTACCTAGAACCTAGTCTAGTCACCACACCACAGAGTGTCAGTGTCAGAGTCAGATGATGTGATATCGACCAATAGCGTCCCTGCTTTTAGTAAACAACACCATGAGCATGCGTGTTGTGTTGTGTTGGCGCGTTCAGTATAATATTATTATTATACTCAACACTTCTTAGTTTGTTTTTTTTTAAATGAATCATCAGCCTCAGCCTAAATGAACACAAAAATAATACTTACCCATGTTCTTTCACAAAAAGAAAAGCTTGTGTTGTGTAGAGGAAAAAGGTTTGCACCGGGGCCGGAGATCGAACCCACTACCTTCGGAACGAAAGTCGATGATTGAACCACTAGCTCTAAATAGGCTACCAAGTACCAACCACTTGCAACATGCATACCTACATTCTCGTTTGAGGGCATAAGGCTCGATCTTGCGCAATGTTTATGACCTTCAGCAAATCCCTCAGATCTGCTTCGCAGGAGCGGAACATCACGATGTGAGAAGGTCTATCACTATATATAATACTCTATCTCGTCTTCGAGACCCTGATGATGGAAGGAAGAACAGCTCGAAAATACGTATAATATGAGGAATTTATCAGGTTTCCCAGAAAATTTTAAAAATATCCAAAATCCCAAAATACTATTCATCAGATGATTTGATGTTTCTGTTTATTTGATCCACTCATATAACGAGTCGGTACATAATCTTGGTCATCATGTAAAGCCCGCGATCATCCACTGCAGGACATATAGGCCTTCTCATGCTCACGCCACTCCTCTCTGACTCGCTGGTCATCCTCATCCACTCTGTCCCAACGGTACGCACGATGTCGTTGCTCCACCTCATCGGCTGTCTTCCTACACTTCCTCGGCCAGTTTGAGCTTAGCAATTTTATTTCCCACGTCTGTGACTCGTGTACGCCTTCGGATTTCGGTATTCCAGATACGATCTCGTATTGAGCATTGATCTTTCTATGGCGCGCTGTGCGACTCTCATCTTATGCATGGTAATCTTTGTAATATTCCATTTTCCGCAAACATACGTCAATGTATGGGGAGAACGCATTGCTCAGACTTTGGTTTTCATGTTTTGAGGCATCGCTGATTAAGAACACGTTGCTTAACCGTCTGAAAGCCGCCCAGCCTAACTGAATCCCATACAGCATATGCGTCTTTCAGTCTCCTTCTGCTGGCCTAGCCTTCCAAATGATAGCATTTGACCCAGTTACACATATTTGATTCCTCCACTTTCTCTATATTAACATGATTTAGGGTTATTGGTGGATAGGGTTATTGGTTATTGTTTATTGTTAAGTTTTTTTTTTCTTGGTCTACCTTATCTTAATAATTTCTTTTGACGAAAACACTTTTTTACTACAGTAGACGCATTATTGTAGGTCTCTCTCTAGTTATTTCCCTGCCACTATCAGACTTGATAAAATGACACCTTGTCCTAAGCGTGGCAGCTAGAAGGTTTAGTAGGGTAGTAGAACCTTAAAGACACCTATTGAAATATTTTTTTTTATTAATTCTTTACTGTAGGTACATTGATATGTAAGTATATAAGAAACAACACATAAAATTTGACATAAAAAAGAAATCACATCAGAATCAACATACAGAGGGCGAGCTTACTACAACGAAACAAAGCAAAGAGTACAATAAAAAAAGAAAACAAACTCTAACAAAAAAGAAAAGGGAGGTGGATGTGGTGGGAGAGAGGGAAGAATAGTTGGGGTTTTAGGAAACAGAGACTGTATTTGAGGAGATCATAATGTACTGATGAGAAACTAATCAGAATGCGACTGTATTATACTCGTATGTACTTGGAAACCCATAAAATGATTTTGGTGTGCATACATCGATGTCGTTTTGAAATTTTATAAGAATATAAAATTACTAACGCAATAATATATCCCAGCGTGCATAGTTTATTAAACTCTTTTAAAAAAAATATTGTGAACGTACATAATTCATTTTCCCAAAGATTTTATCGGAAATTTGGTTCGTGACCATTATAGAATTGTCTATGGTTATCTTGTTTGACGGTGAGAAGAAGAAGATGCACGGTTTATGCGAGGCCTTCGCGATTTTGTTTAGCAAAAAGGAGACCAAACAAAATCGCGCAGGCCTCGGTTTATGGCACGGCACGGCACAGATCGATCTTTGGCAGTTTTGGCACAGATGATAATAATACATGATGGACGTATTGAGAGTAATGGACGGATCCATTGACAGCTATCTTGAAGCTGCGCGGGGGGGGGATCAAATTTGCGGCGGCCATCTTAAGAGACCCACGTTTGTTTAGTGCAATGGTACTCAACCTTTTTTTTCGTCGGGCCACATACATAACTTTTTTAGTTCTTAAAGTGATAAATTTTGCAAAGTTTTGTGCACTTGTGGTGTCATTGTAGAGACAGCATCTTGGTCTGTCTGCTTGAGTGTTATCTTAAAATATTGTGGTGAATTAAATGGGAATCAACCATTTAAAAATAGATTAAAGATTTTTAAATAGTATTGTTGCAACAAAAACAACGTCAGTACAAAATTGTCATTGATAATTTGGTGGCTGCTGAAACTAGAGCTGGACCCCTATTCTGTTGCAAGTGTGGGGTAGTCACTTGAAAAAAAGTGACTATTAGGCGATACATTTTGTATGAAAAATGTTTATATGCGATTCTCGCATTCGATACGTATAGACGTTTTTCATACAAAATGTATCGCCTAATAGTCACTTTTTTCAAGTGACTACCCTACACTTGCTACAGAATAGGGGTACTGTTATAATAATTTTGATATCTGTGAAAAATCACAGCATAAGTGAAAAATATATATGGAACCTAACACTGGCCCAGTTAGTATGCTGAATGTCGAATGTGGTCGCGACTCCCCACACGACTACATAACAAAAGCAAAAAGGGATGTGGATGTTATTATCGGTGTTCTTCTTGGAGAGAATTCCCGCCTCAACAATGATCTACGACGCCAAGTTATGGAAGCTACCACCAACCTAATGACTAACTAATATTGGCCACACTGCTGTTGTTCTGTCGACATTGCAGGCAGAAAATTTACTGCCTATTGTAATAAACAATAGGCAATAAATATGAGACATTAACAAAAATGGATATAGTCATATCCTGGCGCCAAATACATGACAGCAGTCGCAGTCTTTAAATTTGGTTGCTCTCTTGTTCTCAACAATTTCCAACTTCTATCTCTATTTTTCATTTTATTATTAAATTTCTACTTGTTGCATACATGAGATTTTTCGACATGTTGAACATGTTGAGAATTCTCATGATTAGGAGTTTCGGAGACAAACATTACCACCTAATGGCGAACGTTGTTAACGTAAAGTGATCACACTAAGCCAGCCTTCGAAATAACAGTAGAAGACGGTCGTAAGCCCGTAGTGGCTTGTTCCATTTAAAAATCGAACATTAGTAATGAATTGTTAGAGTCATTAGTTGTTATTTTTTCTAGAAAATTTACAATTAAAGTTCTCAATGCTCGATCTAAAAAAAAAAAAAACAACAAACTGAAGTGGTCAGTCATGAAGTGGTTGTACAAATGGAGAATACAGATGAGCGCGAGCGGCTGCCTAGGGTTGGTCTGAATGGCTCACCTCAGCTCGCCACAAATAATGTCGAACCAATAGCATCTGAGCGTATTCAGAAGCATGGTCAGCGTACACGCAGGGAGGTCATAATGTGTCGAGGTGATGTTGACGAGTGTCTTTTGACGGTACCCAGGAAAAGGCATATACATGCGTTCTCGTTTGCCCCAGAAACAACCGAAGAGCAAATCAAGACATACACGCAGAAGAAAAATCCAGATGCGTCGAAGGACATATTGCTAGAAAAAATAATAACTGCATGAGGAACTCATGCATCGTTTCGAATTGAAGTCCCAGACTCATATTACGAAATTTGGATGAATGCTAACATGTGGCCTGTGAATGCTAAAATCAACCGATGGATTTTTCGCCGACAACCTCGCTCACGAATCCCCGCATAAATTGAATCCGGGAATGGATATCACTTGTACCTATGCTAATGTGAGAGGGCTCAACACGAAAACTGATACTTTTTATTGTAGTGTTTTGTCTCAAAATAGTAACATTATAATCCTCACAGAAACATGGCTTACGGACTCGGTTTCAAGGTCTGAACTTTTCGACCCAAGATACACCGTACCGTATTCCGAAAGGACAGGACCAACGGTAGGGGTGGTGGAGTTGCTATTGCTGTCCAATCAAAACACCTACGAGGGGCCAAAAGAATCTGCGATTTGGAAACGGAGGGTGAAAACCTATGGGTCAAACTTACCTTTAATCATATTATTATTCTGTATGTTTGTGTTGTTTACATTCCTCCCAGATCACCTGGTGAGATATTTTCTATGTTTTATGAAAGAGCTGAGGCTTTCTGTGAGTTTAAAGATAGGTATATTCTCATTTGTGGAGACTTTAATCTAGTTTCCTGTCCTTATCCAAAGGTTGAACACAAGTTTTTCCTTAATTACTTTGATTTACAACAGTATAACAACATTGCCAATGGTCACGGTGGAGTTTTGGATCTGGTTCTTGGCAATGTGGGACCGTCGGGTATCGATGTGATCCGTAACTTTTATCCCTTTGTGCCAGAGGACTCGTATCACCCTACATTAAATATCAACTTGAAATTGAAAGCACATTCATCCCGATATTGCGGCATACCTAGTGAGAGTAATAGTATTCGTCCGAAGTGGGGTTTTTGTTATCGACAATTACCCGCGTTTAGAGAGAATCTTTCAACATGTGATTGGTCTGATGTGCTGAATTGCACAGATGTCAATAGGGCCGTTGACTATTATTACGATGTCCTAGGACAAGTCTTTGACCAATCGTTCCCATCTTTCAACTTAGTATCTCGCCGCGGTTATCCGAATTGGTTTCCTAATAAATTAATAAAAAGCATAAGTAAGAAACATTATTTTCATAAGTTATGGAAAAAATATGGCTCCCGGAGCGCATATGACAGGTTTAAACAACTAAGGTTGGAAATCAAAACTGAAATTGAGCACTGCTATCGGATGCATATTGAAAAATGTGAAAATAACATTCAAAGAGACCCTACACGGTTTTGGAATTTGATGAAAAGTAAAAACAGGAGTATAATAGTATCTAATTCTATGCATCTTGATGGTGATAAACTTGAAACCTCAAATGAAATTGTGAATGGTTTTGCAAAATATTTTGCATCCGTGTATGACCCAACTCCTCCCTTGTTAACTATCAACCCGGATACCAATATAAATAATAATTCTAATTACTGTCATGTAGCAAATATAACAATGAATGATGTCAGAGATAGTCTTCGTAAACTGAAGCCCAAATTTTCTTCTGGTCCTGATGGGATACCAGCCTATATACTTAAAAACGCAGCCAATGAAGAACAGTGTCCTATATTATTTTCTCTTTAATTTGTCACTACGAACTGGAATATTCCCTGATCAGTGGGAAATATCTAAGGTCTGTGAAACGCGGGACCTAGATTTCTCTCCTCCTCGTGTTCTCCTCACCGATTCTCTCCATCTGAAGCTCTCTCTCAGGGATGTTTTTGGGCGCGTTTAACTGAAACAGGAGCTGGGCTGGTGCAGGAACATTGAAGAGAAGACCAGAACTGCCGGCTGCTCTTGGTTGGAGCAAAACTCAATGATATCTCGGGGTCGAAGGGATCGATAGAATTGACCGATCAAGACACAAGTTTCACTTTTTATTCTGAGAAGGTTCAAGTGTAGAATTGTTCCAAAGCAAACACAAATTCACCTTATTTAGAAATTTATTGTTCCACAAAAATTAGAATGCCATATTAATATTGTATAACAGTTATCTTGCCTTTTGACAAGTAAAGTCTTAATCACACTATGACAGTATAATGTTTTAGAAATAAAATTAAAATTTTCACATACAAGTTTTATCACGACTTGTAACCGTCGGTCGACTTTTGAATTTTACTTTTTCTGAGACAATATTTATCTATTTTTACTTATAAATTTTAGACAACACATTGAACTGATCGCTATCTTTAATTAATTAACCGGGTGGAAGTTATTTACATGTTTAATTACGGTGCTGGTTAAAGTTAAAACTGAACGGCCATTATGGCGTCCCTCTAGATCAAAATTTTCACATGTCCTTCCCGGAACAAGAATCGAGAAGTGACGCTCCGAATTCGCGCCAAAGCGAAAAACGGTGCATAGAACAACTGTCAAAATCATATATCGCGTGTTGTCATTCTATTGGCTGAATTTTTTAAAACATTTTTTTTTTTGATAGATTACTGCTTTAGTGTTGTGGCCATTCCTCTTATCCTTTATTTTTTTATTATGACACGTTACATCTGTCCAATACTAAAGAAAGCAGACAGTGCAGATATTAAGAATTATAGACTTATTGCGGTTTTGTCTACCCCTGCAAAGTTGCTAGAAATGATTTTACATGAAAAAATTTCCATCAGCTGTATCCATCTAGTTACAGATGAGCAGCACGGATTTAGGAAGGCAAGATCGACCGTAACCAATTTATTATCTTTTGTTACGCGTGTTTCCAAAAGTCTTGACGCCAGAAAGCAAGTCGATGTCATCTATACCGACTTCGAAAAAGCTTTTGATAGAGTGGACCATGATGTGCTCCTGTCTAGGCTGGCGGAGAGTGGTTTTTCACCTGCTCTTATATCGTATTTTGTCTCATATTTGAGGGACAGGTATCAATACGTACTATTTTCGTCGCGGGAATCCACGAAATACGCTACTCACTCCGGAGTACCCCAGGGCTCCAATTTGGGTCCTCTGCTCTTTACAATGTTCATTAATAATATTAGCGAAGTAATTCATGATTCATATTTTCTGTTATATGCAGACGATTTGAAATTATACCGTGAAATATCGAGTGTCCAAGATACTGCTTTACTACAAGAGGACATTGATTCGATATACGAATGGTCCCAGAAAAATAAGTTATATTTTAGTATTTCAAAATGTGCATCGATGACGTATACGAGATCACGTAAACCCATCAAAGTAGACTATGGAATGGGGAATGATATTTTGGACAGTGTAACTGATTGTAGGGATTTGGGCGTATATTTCAAACCTGATTTATCTTTTAAACATCATATTGACTGCATAGTGGAAAAATCTACGAAGATGTTGGGTTTTGTATTAAGAAATTCCAGACATTTTAGAAAACGAAACACATTGGAGTCTCTTTACAATGCTTTTGTTCGCTCTACCTTGGACTCGCTTGAAGCGCCAGGAGACGATGGAATCCACGCAGAGCTCCTCAAACAAGGCATAGACACCCTTGGCCAACCACTTCTTGATATATTTAAAATGGCGTGGGAAGAGGAGAGGTGCCCAAAAGATTGGCGGAATGGATCCATCGTCGCAATATTTAAAAAGGGGGACCCCCTTGAATGCGGAAACTACCGTGGAATTACTCTACTGAGTGTTCCCGGTAAGGTATTATCTCAGATATTACTACACCGCATTCGGGGGCCTATCATGGCTGTCCTGAGAGAGCAACAATGCGGCTTTGTACCTGGCAAGTCCTGCACGGACCCAATTTTCTGTGCCAGGTGCATCTTTCAGCAGTGCAAAGAGTTTAACTCTCCAGTCGCTTGTTGCTTCATAGATTTTGAAAAGGCCTTCGACAGCCCACATAGACCAACGATATGGAAAATTTTAGCTCTGTACGGTATACCTCCGAAGATAGTAAAAATGGTGCAGTCCCTGTATGAAGACTCCGAGTGTAGCGTCAAAACGCCAGGATCACTACGGGAGTCAGACAGGGCTGCGTACTGGCTCCATTTATATTTATTATTGTCATGGACTTCCTCTTGAGAAAGTCCATGCAAGGAGCTCTTGCTATCTTACCATCTCTCTGTGTTATCGGTATACCTCTTGGTATACCGATAACACAGAGAGATGGTCTAATGGGCGAACTGTGCGATCTGGAGTACGCGGACGACCTAGCGTTGTTCAGTACGACAGTGGAGGAATTACAGCGCAGTGTTTCAAGACTCTGCGACGAAACAGCACGCCTTGGCCTTCGAGTCAATGCCAGTAAGACGGAGCTCATGGCGAGTAATGCCTGCCCCGATAAACAGCTACCGATAACCATCGACGGTCACCAGGTCTCCCGGGTGGATAAATTTAAATACCTGGGAGCAACCATTACCACCTCTGGAGACCTCGGGGCTGAGCTCCCGATACGTATCGGTATGGCAAGTGGCGCCTTTAACAACATGACCAAGATTTGGAAAGCGTCGGCGTTTAGTGTCGAGACGAAATGTAAACTGTTTGATGCGTGTGTGTTGCCCATTCTCCATTCTCCAAAGCCCAGGCACAAAAAGTCTCAGCTTTTGAAATGAAGTGCCTAAGGAGAATTCTGGGTGTAAGATGGTACCACCGCATCACGAACGACGCTATACGCCGGCGCACCCAGCGTGAGCCCATCACCTCTACCATTGTGGGGAGGAGATGGACTTGGCTGGGACATGTGTTAAGGATGCCGAATGACAGTTGGCCGAGGAGAGCGCTGTTCTTCCTCCCATCAGGGTCCCGAAGACGAGGAAGACCCTCTCACACTGTGTTCCGCTCCTTCGAAGCAGAGCTGAGGGACATGGACATGGTGTGGGAGGAGGTCATAAACATTGCGGAAGATCGAGCGCAATGGAGAGCTCTTGTTGCCTCCCTATGCCCCTGAGTGGGGTGGAAAAGGGAGAATTGATTGATTGATTGACCTTGGACTCTGTCTCAATAATATGGAGTCCAAGTGAAGCGCTCCATATATTGAAAGTAGAGAAAATTCATAAAAAGTTTCTTCGCCATGTATATAAAGTTGAAAACGGATATTATCCTTATTTATATCCTTCGGCCTTTATAAGAGGCTGCTTGGGTATGTCTTCTCTGGAAAGGAGGCGTATGGATTATTTATCTAGACATTTCTTTAAGCTGATCAGGGGTATAACACATAACCCTTCGGTGTTAGGTGAAATAAAACTATACGTTCCTGATGCATACACTCGGGCTAGATCGCACATTCTCTTCTGTCCAATTTCGGGCAGAACAAATATAATCCGCAACTCTCCGGTAAATAGAGCTGTCAAATTATTTAATGACATGGCGGATCGCATCGATATCTTTTGTATCCCATACACTGGATTTACGAGACAGATCAACATGATTCTACCGTGACTTGATAAAGTCAACTGTTATTTTTTTTTTGTAGTGACTGTTATTTTTTTTGTAATTATTGTCATCACTCATCGCAAAGGCTTGTTGCTGTTATGATGAGTGGTGTTTGTTTTGAAATATGTAAATAAATAAATAAAAAATAATATATTTTAAAGATACGCGGGCCCAAAATTCTGAGTTCACAAGTTTTGTAGGCTTAAAGTATTTAATATTTTCTGAAATTTTAGGATCTGTGCATCAAGCAAATCAAAAGTTATAAGAGGGGGGTGAATTTTCACCCCCTTAGGGGTGGAATTTCCAAAAATCTTTTCTTAGTGGAAGGTTTTGTATTAAAACCTACCCGCTTTCCAAATTTCACTTCTCTAAGATTAGCCGTTTGGGCTGTGCGTTGATGAGTGAGTATGTCAGTCAATCAGTCAGTCAGGCACTTTCCTTTATTATTATAGATTTATATTACTTACGAGGTAGTTCTGTTAGTCCGCGGAGGTTAGTTGGTATTCAGGTACACGTATAAGTATAATATTATTATGTGTGTGCGTGTATCGCGAATAGCAACGGGTAGCGGACTGCCCCGCGAATCGCTTATTTGCGAAATATTATTAACCCTTATATCTTCTCTCAAAATGAATTTTTGAATCTTTAATTATTATTTTATATTTATTTTAAAGGGATTTATTTTATTGAGATGCGTGTTTCAAAATTCATTACCTCTGTAACTTTTATTGTAGGTGCATTTTTTTGCGGTATGGGCTTAATCTAGTAAAAAACGGTGATGGGTTTATTTTTGGTTTGAATATGTGTTGTAGCTTGTTTCTTTTTATTATTTGGTGGGATTTGGTTATGGTGTAGTTGTTGGGAGGAATCATTAACGGTTGTTAAAATTCAAATTAAACTAAAAATTTCCGCAATTTAATTTAATTATAATTGTCAACTCAATCTGAAGTTTTCCTTTAATTTACACATAAATGAATTATTTGTTGCAAGGATCTTTTTCTTTGTTTTCTTCTTTGCGCGTCAGATGAAGTCCTTCCGACTTTATTCTGAAACCTTGCACTTTTTGTCTACTTTTTTTTGGCTTATAAAGTCTGGATGAAATGAGAACTTAGGTTCCTGAAACATCCAGGGGTATGGGAGGGCGCAACCCTTAATGATGATGATTTATTTTAAAGGAAGAATCTATATATTAATTTACAGCTTTCTAATTTCATTAATCTAAGAGATATGGTTGTTCAATAAAAAGCGCCCCCACCCCTTCACCACTAATTAATATTATATTTTGAAAACGAAATAGTATAATTTGATTATTTATGAATACTTTTATTATTTTGAAATTTCGATAAAACCAGTTTTTAACTTATTAGGAGCTACTTAAAAATCATCCCTTTTTATATGTTCCCTTTTTCATCCCTTTTAGTAACATTTTGGAAAAATTGACGTATATGCTAACACTCATTTCTATAGAAGATTTCATATGCCAAATTTCAAGTTCGTACCATGTCTAGTTTCCGAGATATTCGCATACTTTGAAAAACAATCAACCCTATTTTTCACCCATTTAGGGATGGAATTTCCAAAAATCCTTTCTTAATGGAAGGTTTTGTATTAAAACCTACCTGATTGCCAAATTTCACTTCTCTACAATTAGCCGTTTGGGCTGTGCGTTGATGAGTGAATATGTCAGTCAGTCAGGCACTTTCCTTTATTATTATAGATTTCATTTACTTAAATATTTGGCAACATTTATATATTTTTCTACCAAATTATTTTGGTAGAGATTCATACAGTAACATACAGTAGTAACAGAGTGGTTGACATGTGGAATAAATTGCCTGAGAGTGTTGTGTCTGCCACTAGTGTAAACCAATTTAAAAACAGACTGGACGATTTTTTGAGAGACAATGATATGGGCCTATCAGCTTGAGCTGCCTGCCCATTGCAATAATAATAATAATACATGTAAATAATATGAAATAAATATAGTTTTCGTTTTAATGAATCATTTTTTTGTATTGTCATCAATAGGGTATTTGACACTATGAAAAATAAGATACAGATTGTGGTCATCCTGTTTGAAAATGGCCCAAGAAAGCTTATTTCTTTTATTTTACAACTTAAATAGGCTTATTTTTTATAAAAACACGTAATAAAAATCCAAATATTTCTATGGAACTAGTCACCGATGAAAACGCCTTGTGATTAGTTGTGGTCCCCGTGACGTCAAGGTGACGTCACCCCATGGTAAATGATAGTCATCAACCTCATACCAATACAGAAGTGTGACGTAAAATGCACCACGTGACCAGCGCCATTATACAAGACAGCGTTTTACGCGCGTTTTTGGATATTTAAACTTTAAACATAAAATAATATAAAATACCCTATAGGGTATTTGACTAATTTCCAGAAACCGTTTTAAATTATTCTACGATACATTATAAGCACATTCTCTTTATATTTTCTGAAGATATGCCATATTTTATATGAAAATCATGTTTAAAGTTTAAATATCCAAAAACGCGCGTAAAACGCTGTCTTGTATAATGGCGCTGGTCACGTGGTGCATTTTACGTCACACTTCTGTATTGGTATGAGGTTGATGACTATCATTTACCATGGGGTGACGTCACCTTGACGTCACGGGGACCACAACTAATCACAAGGCGTTTTCATCAGTGACTAGTTCCATAGAAATATTTGGATTTTTATTATGTGTTTATATAAAAAAATAAGCCTATTTAAGTTGTAAAATAAAAGAAATAAGCTTTCTTGGGCCATTTTCAAACAGGATGACCACAATCTGTATCTTATTTTTCATAGTGTCAAATACCCTATTCTCCATATTGTGTTAGAATAATTTTAAATAAATATATTTAAAAATAAAATACTCTTGTATTATTTACTCATTTTAATACAAACCTAGGTACATATTGCCTATTTCATCAAACATAAGAAAATAGTATATTTTGTGACAATATAATCATTTTAAGAAGAAAATATAATGTTTTCTAATACTAGAGGTGAATAATCTTCATACGTACATACAATACAAATTCACAAGTACATATGTGGGTCTTCCAAGATGGCCGCCGGCTGATTTCCCTTCCCCACATTTTGGCTTCACTGTCATTCATACAAGTAGTATAGACGTTCCATCCTCTTACTTCTTACTTCCATGTAATAATATACCTACATAAACATAAATTGTATTGTATTTTGGCAATGGTTGGGCTCTAGTTGGGCAATCTATTAAAAAGAAAATAAATGATTACGGAATGAAATAACATTAATATGATTTATATCGCCAAGTTTCTACTCATTATGCGGCTTTTACATGATGAATTTTGCAATAACAAGACATTGTAAAGAATGATGCCATTTGTTTATAAGTTTAATTTATGAGAACTACAAGTTGTATTCCTGATGTGAAGATGTTAAAAATATGCCGGTGTTGTCTAGTAATGGACGTGAAAATGTTTAATGTTAAAGATAACCCAATATTAGAACTAATAACTCAAAATAAGGTTTGTATATATTCTAGGTTATGTTATGGTTGTGTAATGTATTTTCTTGAATAAGATTTTTCTTAAAAAGTTACATTAAAATTTTCATAAAGAAGATGTACGATAATACTTACGTCATTGTATTTAAATATTAAATTATTTGTTGATTTTGTGTTTTCATTTGTAATAAGTAGTGCCTATGTATATTAGAAGATAGAAATGGTGCATCCCATGGAAAGCTTGATTGTATTGAACTTTGTACATTTGCAGGTAACTTATGGATGGGTTTGTTACAATTGCTGTGAACTGCTTAGGAAAATGACCGACTTTAGAGAAGCTTGCATTGCCTCGGAAATATTTTTAAGCCAACTGCACGAGAATGGCGTTCCTTACTTGGTATTTCTTTAACTGTTCTGTTTTACCATCTAAAAGCTGTAGCATGGTTAGTCTGAGGGTCCTATGAATTATATCTAATGTTTTACTCACTCAAATGAAGCACTCCAGACTATGATAATTAGCATCAAATATAATCATTGGTTAAATTCTTCAGTAACTGGGTGTGTGTGTTGGAACAGTCTAATTCCACAATAAATATTCCTTGTTCAAATGACAAAAGCAATTCTGCAATGGAAATATTTTCGTCTGTAAGTGGGTAGTTGCTACAATAATTAACAATAACAGGTATCCACAGGAAATATTAGGTATATCCAAGCAATATGTGATACTTAATGAAAGGTTCCTACATGCAACTATTGTTACGGGGAGAAATATCAAATTGTCCGCAGTTCTCAATGGGGAAATTAAAATTGGCAATATAACTGTAGAGCAATAATATAGGACAATTAATGATAATTTTCTATGCGTGTTGTCCAATAGGTTTAGCTGCTAGTTAGTATAAGACATATATGAATGTTCTTATGAAGGCATATTTATTTGTGTTTCATGTAGGATTATGAGAACTCTGTCAAGAGAGAAGAAACCCGTAAGATATTAGTTGGAAAGTTTGGTTTCTTGGAGCTACTCCATTCCAACACTCTGGCCATAAGCTTAGTGCCAAGTGGTGGTGGACAGGCAGGAAATGAGTGTGGCAAAGAGTCCCATGTTAGCGTGTGGTCATTCACCACAGAAGAAGCAGACAGAAGGCGGCAAAAGAACTACTGCCAGGGCATGGAGCAGTGTGATAATAAGGAAGTCGCTGTGGCAGCATTTGTGAAGGTTGAATGCACGGAGCTGCTCGACACCAAGAGCAGTGTTCACACTCACCTGCCCGATACTTACCATTATTCTGGCAATGACTACACCAACGATGGTGGATCAGACACGGATGACGAGACCTACGATGTTCCTCTAATTAATGTCGCCATGAAGTCCAGCCAGTGTTCTGCTGATTCTAACCAACTCAAAGATGAAAAATCAAATGAAATCAAGACTGAAGACGAGGATAGTGTGGGCGGTGAGTCATCATTATTTGTTATTCTGTTTGATCTGCAAGTGAGGACACATGGCTGAATCTTAGGCCCAGCTAAGGCCTATTTTATTTTGTCTTCCATCTGGTTTCTGGTCTAGTGATCTTTCATAGAAAGCAAAACTTGTGTTGTAAAAGAACAAGTTGGTCTGCACCGGGGATGGAACCCACCAGTTGTGTCAAACCTCACCCCGTGTGTTGTGTGCCCCAATAGCCCTCTGTGTTATGTTGGTGGGTGTTTCCCTGGAATAACATTCAGATTTTCATTTCACCAGAGTGTTCTGAATGCATTTGTCTGAAATTTAGTGTCCTCTCCATAAAACACCAACACACCAGTGGTTATCATCTATTTTGCTCTTAGTACTTCTTTACAGAGTCTTCTGTCTTCAATTCATTTTATAACATTTAGGAGATTTTCTGACCTCT
Source organism: Mystacides longicornis (assembly GCA_963576905.1). Taxonomy (NCBI): domain Eukaryota; kingdom Metazoa; phylum Arthropoda; class Insecta; order Trichoptera; family Leptoceridae; genus Mystacides; species Mystacides longicornis. The sequence continues at coordinate 37,958,309 of OY756424.1, forward strand.
GTTTTTAGGCAGTGCAGTTAATTGCAAATATTGTGCGGAATTTTTTTCAAAAGCTGCTCACTTGCCAGCTCATTATCGTATTTGTAAGAAGCGCAAGGAGAAGCGAGCCTCTTCCAAAAAAAATAAGTCAAAAGAAGATGTTTGTGAAAGTGTCTCTGGGGAGTTGCAGGATGTCGTCAAGGTTGAGCCGGAAGATGTGGACGAGGAAGACAATGTGCTGTGCCACGTCATCAGGGAGCAGGGGGACGGTGAGTACTTGGTGCCTCTGTTCTGTCTCTCCTGCATGATTGCTTTATTCTAACCTTAACTTGTGCTTCCAACAGTCCTTGGTATGAAGAAAAAGAAGAAGAAAAGTAGATCTAAAAAGAAGAGAATAGTGGATGGTGATGTGGCAGAGAGTGTGAGCTGCGAGATGTGCTCCAAGGTGTTTCTTAGATCCAGTCAGTTGCAGAGGCACATGCGCACACACAATGGGGAGCGCCCATTCAAGTAGGTGTATTTCAATGGTAATTATATTGTGTTACGTGAGTGGGAGATGCAAATTAAGAATTGACCCAATGCTCTAGGTGTGAGGTGAGCAGTTGCACGTACACCTGCTCACGGGCTGACGACATGAAGACGCACGAGCGCAAGCACTCGGGGGAGAGGCCCTACGCCTGCAGCGTGGAGGGCTGCCACTTCACCTCCTCCTACGCCCACCACCTCAACAGACACGTGCGGGCCCACAACGCCACCAAGGTAGGTACCTTCTAGCTAACTTCTCTTACTCACTTAAACTGGTGCTCACTCAACTGTGTTTATTTCAGGAGTTCATGTGTGATTCCTGTGGGAAGAAGTTCCGGGAATCCAGTATATTAAAACAGCACCAGCTGTCAGCCCACAGCTGTGTGAAGCCATATGCTTGTGAAGAATGTGATTATTCTACTGCTTATCCTAATTTATTAAAAGATCATCAAGTCCAGGTCCATCGAGGCATGGCCAAAAACTATGTTTGTGACGAATGCGGCCACTCCTACTGGCGGGCTGATCAACTGAAAGTGCACAAGAGGGTCCACAGCGGAGAGAAGCCGTTCAAGTGCGACGTCTGTCAGTTTGCCACCTCCCACTCCAATGCACTCAAGGTCTGTACTGCTCCTGCCTACCACGCATTGTGCATGCTTCTATACTGCGAGGGAAATAAAGTGCATTCGTATGTGATTTACAGGTCCACAAGCGCTCCCATAGTAATGAACGGCCATACATATGTGAAGAGTGTGCACACGCATTTGCGCGGAAGGACGACTTGAAAACACACATGCGGATACATTCAGGAGACAGACCTTACGCGTGCGATAGGTGCCCGTACACGGCTGCTCAAAAAAGTAACTTGAAGAGACACAAGGTGTCCCACCTGGGGATCAAGCCTTTTTGCTGTGACGAGTGCGGCAAGAGGTGCGGCCTCTCTTTACATTTCTCATACTTTCTTCCATTAAACTATTTACAATTTTCAGTTGATAAGATAAATGCAGTCTTGCCATTAATTCCGTCCCCACCAGCCCCTTCCAGCCTAGGTATTGCACTTCTAAACATAAAGTTTTGTTCTTATAAGGATATTCAGGAGTAGCATTCTGCCTTAGCTTTTGACGCAGTGATTGACTGAAAGATAAGAAAACACTGGAATGTGACTTTACCAATTCGAAATGTATAAGAGCGATGTTTCAACTCTCAACTAGTGCAAAGTAGTGTGGCTGGTGGAGTGTTTTGATATTGAATCCCTGGTGTGTTGACAGGTTTGCTGAAGCCAGCTCTCTGAAGATGCACAAGCGCCTCCACGCTGGCGTGAGACCTTTCAAATGTCCCCACTGCCCTTACAGCACCTCACAGTCGGGTGGCCTCAAGAGACATCTGGTGTCGCACTCTGGGGAGAAGCCCTTTGTGTGCCATGTTTGTGGCAAGGTAATTCACCAGAATCTCACTTAGCTCCTCTACAATAACTTAACTTGGTCATAGAGAATCTACATAATAACAAACATCAACAATGCTATAATTAATTAGCAACCACTTTCACAACTGTTGTTCCATCTAAGAAAGTGATTATGTTATTTTCTCCAGGGCATATTTTTATAAAGAGTTCATATGGGGTAGAGGAGGTGGCCATGCCTGCGTTAACTGATTTTAGATTATTATTTCTTGTGCAGGCCTTCACGCTGATCTATGATCTGAACAACCACAGTCGAATACACACGGGTGAGAAGCCATACATCTGTGACATCTGCAACTTTGCTACATCTCACCACAACGCCCTGAAGATACACAAGAGATCTCACACAGGTGATGCTTCTCTCCCATTGGTTAACGACAATATGCCATTGTTAGGATGGAGGCTCAAACTGATTGCTATTATTTGTTACTTATCATTACACCCAGTCCATTCGCCCAGCTGCTCTGAAGGTTCAAGTCCATTAACAGTTCCTCCCCAACTTACAGATATCTACATAAATCCTTTGGTGATTCACAGGTGAAAAACCATTTCGCTGTGATGTGTGCGCCCAGTGCTTTAGCAGGGGAGGAGACCTCAAGACACACAAGAGAATACACACGGGGGAGAAACCTTACGCCTGCACTGTCTGCTGCTACACGGCCACCCAAGCCAGCAACTTGAAGAGGCACATGGTCTCTCATTCTGGTTAGTGCAGCATGCTCTCTCTGCCTATCTGTCCACCACTTGTAATATCAAACCAAATAGGTATCTACATAAATAAAAATTACAGGGAAAAAACCATTCACATGTGGAGACTGCGGCAAGTCCTTCACAGAGGCTGGTACTCTTCGGATTCACAGACGCACACACACTGGAGAGCGGCCCTACTGCTGTCATCATTGTGCCCAGGCATTCTCGCAGGCAGGCCATCTCAGGAAACACATGCGACTTCACATCAACACATCGACTGCCACCGCAACATTGGAAGCGTCCAACATTGCCACAGATGTGACTCGGGTGAATAGTAACGAACCTGGCGTAGAAACTAGCGAGAGTCCGTCTTCTCTGCTCCTACATGGCACATCCAATGCCAACTCTCTTATTATCACTAACATATTCAAAACTGAAATAAACTCTCTAACTTCCACCAACAACCAAGATGCTTTAAATTTGGGAATCTCTCATTCAACTCTCACATCAGAATCAACTAACGGGCATCAGGATAACTCCGACAACTTGATCAGCCACCTAAATAACTTGAGACGCCCCAATAATATCAGTGACTCTCATAACCCTTCTTTGGAAACTAGTAACGCTCCTAACCACGAGGGTGGGAGTCACCGCTGCAGCGAGTGTGGGCAGTGCTTCTCTCAGAGGCGGCAACTGACCAAGCACCTGGTAGCCGTGCATGGAGCCCAGGAGGAAGACAACAAAAGTGATGTGATCATTCAGCTGACCACTCCATAGCAGGAGGTAGGTTCACAGAGGCCCTCTGTTATATTTAGATAGTCCTGTCCTGTCTAGTGCCAACTATGTTTTCATTCCAATTCAGTTGATTGTGCTAATTGGAATGGAATAAAAAAGGTATATATTTACAAAATTAGTGCATGTGTATTACATTTATATCAAAATAAAGTCTGCATTGAATACTCACATAGATTCTTCTACTTTTGTCACAATATAAATAAATAACTGTATTTTTTGTATCTGGTCTTTAATTCTACAAATCAACCCATCTTCCACTCTCTTAACTAGAGGTGGGAATAACGGCTTAAATTCAAAAACGTTATAGCTGTTTCGTTAATTTCAAAAAACGTTATTTTTAAAAGCTTAAAAACTAAAAGGCTTATTTATTTCGTAGCATATATCATACAATATGTAGGTATACCTAGTTATAAAAAAATAGCAACTTACCCCCTGAAGATAAACAATCACGCGATCTACACAGCACAAAAAGTATTAAAGAATAATAATAATTTATATTATGTAATATGAACAATATTTACATAAAAATTTCTACCGTACAATTTTTCCTTTTTGATTTTTTATTACTTTGTAATATTATTGTTGTATGGACAAAGTTCATAAATCCTGGTTCAGTACCGCACAACTAAGAATGAAGAATTCAATACGATTAATAAAATTAATATTTTTATAATATGTTGGTTCAATCATCAAAATTGTACTTTATATTAAAAATAAACCGTTTTAACCTTGTGTAAAAAATGGACATAGGAGGGTTACATTACAAAACTGTTAGGCGGCCGAGGCAATACTATATTACCTATCCGTAAGGTATTATAATATTCTCTTTGATATTACCTACGTAAATTAAGGAACACACACATAGGTAGCTACCTACCTACGCACTCACTTTCTTTTGTACACGTGCAGTGGCAAAGACACGACAGAGTGGCGGTGATATACCTACACCTATTATTAAACAGTTACGTTAGAGGAATAACGTAAAGGCGGACAATAATAGTGGATTATTTTTAACAGGCGGATATCTAGAGGTGCAAAATAATAGTGGAATATTTTAAACAGTCACGTTACTTAAAGGCGAAAACTAATATTGTGATATTTTAGACGATTATTTTGAAGGTGTAAACAATTTTTTTTTAAATATTATTTTTGTTAAGACTTATTTTCACAGCTTACGAATAACGAAAAAGGTTTACTATGAATAACGTTAGAGAGGTTATTTTTTTTTATCAGCTTTCGTTATAATGCCCACCTCTACTCTTAACCTTGATCTCCCCAAAATAACTCACAACCATCCCCACCGACGAATAATATTTTTGGGAAAAGAATAATAATGTTCTATATAGCTTTTGACAAACTACACTGGCTTGTGCTTGAGACACTCATAGTGGCTGTACTGGCTGTGTTCCCTCTAAACAACTATCTACTCGTACTTCAATGGATGAAACTGTAAATGGGTGCGCCCTTAACATAAACTGACAGTTAGAAGAATATTATTTGCTGAAATTTGATCTGACGTTGACGAAGAGGTCGGCCCCGCTCCTCTGGTTACCGTCCTTCCACTCTTCAGACAATTACCAATTTTAGGCCTCACTTCATTTATTTTATCATCAGAAGCGGTAAGCCGAGTACCCTCAGTCTGTACATTGGATCAGATAAAGGATGTGTTCTTCATAAAGTCATGAGAAGATTTCACGATTCAGAGTCTTCACTTTCATCTGCAATAGTTTGAGAGGCACATCTTGCTGGTGGCTTCTCAAATGTCTCATGACAGCGCGCTCAGTAGTTGCGATGAACTCGCATTCTGTACAAGAAAAAGCGCGAACATTGGATGTATGCACCGCATTATGTTTCTTAAGTGTGGTCCAAGACCTGCAGCTGAAGGAACATCTGTCGCACTTGAACTGAGCGACGTCTTCATGAGTGAGACAGTGCATCCTTATGGAAGATCGCCTCGATGTTTTGAAGTCGCACGTAGGGCAGGAAAACTTCTTGTTCTCATTGTGCCCCTCCAAGTGAATCTTAAGAGTCTTGGGGTGCTTTGCCCCGTAGGCACAGATGTGACATTTGTAGGGACGCTGCTCTGAATGCGTGTTCAGGTGGTATCTCAAAGAATCGCTTCTGTAAAACTTCTTGGCGCAAACATGGCAAGTATGCTTCTTATCTAAATGCGTCTCTATGTGCCTGGCCCATATGGAGCGTGTCCTGAAGCTTCTCTCGCAGTGCTCACACTGATATTTCTTCTCTCCGGTGTGCCTGGAAAAGTGAGACTTTAAGGAGAATTTTGTTTTGCAAGAAAAATCACATTGAGAACATTTAAAAGGATTGTTGGGTAAGTGTATGACGCAGTGCTTCCTCATGGCCCACAGCTCTGTGGACTTGTAGCTGCAGTCGTTACACTCGTATATCCTAGCTTCTTCCCCTCTCTTCCTCCTCTTCTGCGTGTGCTTGTCTTTTCTGAGATCCTCCTCAGCTTTCTCACTTTTATGTTTACTCTTTCTGTGTTTCCTCTTTTCTTTCTTTACTCTGCCACTGCCCCAACTGTCTGGCTCCATCCTTGTTTGTCGCACATTGCCATCCTCGTGTCCCTCCTGGTCCACACTGTTGTCTTTGTTGCCCACATCTTCTGCATCACCCCAATAATCATAGTCATCGCAAACTTTCCATTCATCTTCAGACTTGTCGTCCCCCAGCCCAAACACAAGCTCCTCCCTGCATCCGTCAACTGTACCTGTCTTCAGCTGTGATTTATTCTCCAGCCTTCTTATTTGTCTTATGTACTCTGCTTCCTTCAAGATAATGTCTATGTGTGAAAACATATGGTTAAACAAATCACTTTTGTGCTCGTATATTAGTTTACATTTCATACAAGAATGTTGTAAGTTTCTTTGTACTGGTGAGGTGCTTACATATGGCGTAGCAGGGCTGCACTGGAGGGTATACTGTGCTTCCAGTCTGCGACTCAAGTCCTCTGAGAGAGGTTCCACACTTAGACTATCATAACTCACCTTCCAGTCATCCTTACCTCCTTTTGCTACAAAGTCTTTGGTGTAACATTCTGATTTCAAATTACAGCTGGTTTCAATTTTCACTGCAGTATCAAGATGGTCACTTTGTATACTACTGCCTGCGCTGTTTTCGACTTTGATTTTCTCCTGAACAAAAAATTCATTTTCATCCATTTGGAACCCGTCCAAATTCTTCATTTGTTTTAAATCATCTAATGAGTACACAAATTCGTATCGCAACGAGTAAAATTTCATATTATTTTCCTTTGAAATTCAGTCATATTAACATTTAGTATGATTGACATAACATTCATCCGACATCAACGAACTCTTTGACAGCATTATCATAATAATTCTAATACTAACGATATATGTTATTCGATAGTAAATTTTAATGTACATTCAATTCAATTTAGGGCGATGCTATGGTCTTAATCAAACTCAAAATAAACAATAACAGACCCAAACAAACCACACACACATCATATCAAGTGCATGACAACACTATGACAGATGACAGCTATTTATGACAGTTAAGACCACAGACTACAAGCAACACCAACCATAATAATAATATTATCTAGTAGGTGTTGCTACAGTGGACTACAGTAAGATCAAAGAAATTCAATCCATAGAAGAAGTACTGTCATTAGCGTTGTCGTTTTCAATCATCTACGGTTATCGCATAGACTCTGTTTTCTTCTTCTTCTTCTTTTATTAGGCAATCCACCCAGGGGGGTGATGTGTGCCATTATCAAGATTAATAATATAAGAGTTCATAGGACAAATCTACAAACAAAGATAAAAAAAAAGAGAAAGGAAAAAAAAACAAAACAATGTCATATCTTAAGGTTGTTCACCGAAATAAATCGGCAGATGTCCCTGTATATGTCTGTATTACAAATATTCAGTAAATATGCTGAATTTATAGGACCATTAACAACAACATGCTTCCTACCAAAGACGATATTCAGAGGAGTTCTTAGCGAGCAATCGAAAAATATATGATCTAACGTCTCCTCATCTTCACCGCACTCGCACAAGGGACTGTTTTTAACGTTAATTTTAAACAAGTGATTCGAGAGGCAATTTGTGACCAAGACGCATTCTGCAAATCGAGCTAATGTAATACTTGGACAGTTTCATTTGTAAAAGATGTTTTTCTATTTCACAATACTTTATTATTTCTTAACAGTTTCCTTTAATTTTCTCACATGCGCATACACAATATCTCACACACCTGCTATCGTTCTAATCTGACACTTGCTTCACACTCTCTTACCATAGACCATACATCACTTTCATATCACATGCATAGACAATCATTCATTCTTAAATATTTCTTTATAAACTCTTACATTCGGCCATCCTACCTTATCTTGGTCTCCCAAGATACATTCATCTCACACACATACTTTAACAAAATAATTAAACAAACATAGTTAGATTAATATAATTCAAAATCATCCAAATGTCTTGGTCTTCGATGTTGTCTTTTGATCAGCCTTGGTTCCATCTCATTCTTCTCAGGTTCCATATTTGTCTCTTCTGTTTCAGTCACATCCCGATCAAGTTCTGTATCATGTTGACTTGGTCGTTCTGATTCACTTCTTCCAAATTCAATATTGTCGTCTTCATCTTCGTTATAATTTTTCCATATTTTCAATTGGCTTACATGGGCTGTCGTACTGTATTTATCATTACTTAAATTAAACAATCTGTATGTGTCACTAGGTAATATTTCTCCAATTGTAAATGGGCCTTTGAATCTGGGTTGTAACTTAGTAGACTCTCCTGTGGATACTGTAGGTCCTTTCATGTATACAATATCTCCAACATTGAACTTAACTCCTTCATATCGTCTTTTATCATACTGTTGTTTGTATTTCTTTTGCTCCACTTCAATATGACTTCTCACTTCCTGTCTTAAGTCTTCTGGTAGTCTGTATCTCTCTCTATTACTCGTTAGAATTCTCATCTCTCCATCTTCGAATCTTGGTATGTAACCGTACAACATTTCAAATGGCGTCTTATCGGTTGTTTTATTTATGGTGGTATTTATTTGTCTTTCTAATGTATTTAGATGTTTGTCCCAGTCTTGTCCGTTTTCATCTTCTGTTGAAGCTTGCATCATTGGTAACAATGTTCTATTCAATCGTTCCACTAAACCATTTGCTTGTGGGTGTCTACTTGATTTCATCGATACTCCTTGTTTAAATTTTATGTCACCTTCATTGCTCGATTTATATGGTTTACAACTTATGGGAATGCTTCCAGGTATTTCTTCAATTTTCATTTCTATCATATCTGTTTTTCCAAATTCATATATGTTTTTAGCTACACAGTCTTGATGCTCATTAACGAATTTCAACAGTTCCATCCTTTGGTCCATAACCATATTACTTTCAATATTCAATTCTTCTAATTCTATGTTTTCCTTTTCTCTAGATGTAACAACACTATTAATTTGCTCAACTGTCAACAATCTTTCTCCTTGTTCTACCTTTCTTTCGTTTTCTTCTAGATTAGCAATAGGTAAATACACTTCATCACCCTTGATATCCATATTGACAAACATTACATGGTGACTCTCCACTGTTTCTTGCTCTGTGATGGTTGGTCGTACTGAGGAGCTCTTCATTTTTATCTCTATGTCTTCGAAGGGATTGTCACGTCTGTACTCAAAGATGAGATTATCATCCAGTTTCATGTAAACAATTTCTGGTAGGTCTGTATATGTTCTGCCGATTATTATATCTGTAGGTTGTGTATCGTCTGGTACTATTAACATTCTTACTCCCTTAGCCTTTACTCCATCGATGCTTATCTCTGTAATTATCTCACCACTCGCCTTGACAATGTTCCCTGAATTACCAAATCCTCTCAATTCTAAATTAGACTTCTTAATCTGGTATCCACCGTTAATGGCTGCTGTTGCTTTCATAGTACATTCACTGCTTCCTGGATCTATCATGCATGTGTAAGTAGACGTGTCCACCAGGGCCGGATCTCCCATAGGTGCAAATGGAGCAAAAATCCAGGGCGCAAACAACTAAAGGGCGCTATCAAATGTATAGAAAAAATAAAAAAATAAACAATCAAAATTTATAGAACGTCAAATGTATATGAACAAATTACGCGCCAAATTCAAATTATTAATACGTCCGTATAATGCTAGGTACCTACCTGTTTCTACACGCGAAATCCGCTATAAGTAGGTACCTACTCGCTCACAAGTCACAATACCTACATAATGTTCTTTATTCCTAATTCAAATGTATACATACGTAAATAATAATATTCAAGTTAGCGCGTCAAACAATGCCTATAATAGTGTGTTGTAGTTAGCTACCTACGAACGGTACTATGTATACTGTAATAGCGTAGTCTTCAATACTCGCACACAAATGTGCGAGTATGTATGTGAGTGAATATTTCGTTCGTATACCAACTTATGGAAATGGCGCAATGTCTATTTTTACTGGCGCTGATTATGTCTACTTATACATTTATATATATATATGTGTGCAATCAATAAAAGCACTTATGTTTACCAGTAATAAATATCAGATTCAGATAAACGTATTCACAAATCTGCCGGATCTTCTGCGCCTTTCGAAAGGGCTTATTATTATTATTAGTCTAAGTTTATCAAACAAATAGATGATCAGAACTTTTGCATAAGTGCCACCACTTTACAAACGCCACGTAAAACAAGAGAACTAATATTATTTGTCGGTAAAAAAGTGAATATTTTACAAGGTAGGTAACTACCTGCTTATAATTGAAAAATTAATCGTTGCATTTGGAGCGAAATAATTTTTTGATTATAAAAAATACATAATTATCATTTGCAAATTATTTTATTTGTAAATCTATATAGATTACTATTTTTACTATTAGAAGGATTGTTATTTTCGGTCGTGTTAATCATAATAGATAGATTTTTTCATGTTGTTGTGTTTTTCGAGTGCTGTTTTAACATAATCCAGGAAAATCTACTGTAAGTCGCTCATTTTATTGTATTCTTTTGAGTTTTCCCAGCTCTGTTGAGGTGGTATAATGTCGTCATTTCCTAAAAATAAGTTGTCTGGAGCACAATTTAAAAAAATAAGGAAATTAAAAGAAGCTAAATCAAATTTGAGGCAAGTTAGTATAAACAGTTTGCTGGTTTGTGAAAATAAATCGCCGGATTCGTCAATTTTAAAAGAACGAAAGGACGATGCTTCCGATATTCTTCAGTGTTGTGCATCGACATCAAACGAAATTAGTACTTTATCTGCATCTGCAACTAATATTGAATCCTCCTTTTCTTCTGTTCCGCTAAACATTTCTGCAACGAAGTTTGATAGTTTTGAATTCGATGACCCAGCCAAATGGCCAGTCACTATTACTCAGAATATTCGCGATTTTCTTGTAGAATTAGGACCACAACAAATTCATCACTTTTCATTTCCGTGTACCGCTAATCGAAAATTCAGCCCTCAATTATACAGTCGTAAATTATCTAACGGAGAATTGGTTCATAGGGATTGGTTAGTGTATTCTAAGACTGCTGATAAGGTTTATTGTTTTTGTTGTAAACTGTTTTTAAACTCATCTTTAACGTTAGTAGTTGGATATAACGATTGGAGCCATTGCTCGAGGACGCTCTCTCATCATGATTCTTCAGAAATTCATTTTAACAATTTCACAGCTTGGAAGAATCTTTCGTTAGCATTGTCTTCAAATAAAACTATTGAAAGTAGCTTAAACAAACAACTTAGTCAGGAAATAGAAAGAAATAGGGAAATTTTGAAACGTATTTTATTAGGGGTTAAATTTTTAGGTACTCAATCTTTGGCTTTTCGCGGTAGTTCGGAAGTTCTATATCAATCCAACAATGGGAATTTTTTAAAATTTGTCGAAAGCATCGCTGAAATAGATCCAATTATGCGTGATTGTTTACAAAAGGTTAGTTCAGATATAACGTACTGTAGTAAGACTATTCAAAATGAACTGATTTATCTTGTAGGTCGAGAAGTTAGAGAATTCATAGTTTCCAAAATTTTAGAATCCAAATATTATTCGATAATTGTTGATTGTACGCGTGACGTCAGCCGTCAAGAACAGCTCACATTGGTAGTTAGGTTTGCGTCAAAGGAGAACAAAAAATTTGTAATTAGGGAACATTTTGTAGGCTTTCTGAATGCTCCAGATTCTACGGGTGCAGGATTGACAAACATAGTTTTAAACAAAATCAACGAGTTAGGTCTTTCAATAGAATTTCTTAGGGGACAAGGATACGATAACGGGTCTAATATGAAAGGGAAAAAAATGGGTGTCCAGAGTAGGATAAGGGAAATAGAACCTCGAGCTTTTTTTGTTCCGTGCACTTGCCATAGTTTAAACTTAGTTATAAACGATGCCGTCAGTTCTTCAGTAGATGCAGTATCGTTTTTCGGTTTGATTCAAAGTACGTACGTATTTTTTTCATCATCTGTAGCCCGCTGGTAAATTTTAAAACGTCGTGTACAGGTACTCACATTGAAACCTCTGTGTGAAACGCGCTGGTCAAGTAGGATAGATGCAATAAGACCATTTAAATTTTACTTTCAGCAAATTTTAGAGGCCATCATAGATGTTGAGGAAGGGGATTTTGATGCAGAATCGAAAAATTCCGCTAAAAGTATAGGAAACGGTTTGCTTAATTTTAAATTCATCGTTACTCTAGTAGTGTGGTATGATGTTCTCTCTTCAGTAAACAGTTCCAGCAAAGTTCTTCAGTCACCTAAATTGAATATAGGTGCAGCTGTGGACATTTTAGAATCTTGTAAAAATTTTTTGGGTGAATATCGGTCGGATCGCGGATTCTCTAGGGTATTGCGTGACGCAGAAAAAATAGCTTTAGAAGTAGGAATAGAACCTCGGTTTCCAGAGTCATCTTCCATTCGCATGAGAATGAAGAAGAGATTATTT